>OZ012737.1:360241058-360336058 GCA_963859935.3 Lathyrus sativus
AGCTTTGAGAAGTTTGAGTGTCAACAAGTGGATTTCTCTCCTAAGTTGAGGTGTATTGAAGGTGATCAATGGGGTATGAGATATGAATTGAGAGTATGGAATGTGTATAAAGATTATGAAATGCCTAGAGGGTCATATTGAAGATGAGACAAGTCATTGATTCAAGTACAAGAGCAACAGTTGAAGTGCAGTCAACTAGGGTTTCATCTGGGTCAACCCTAGGTCAACCCTGGGTCAACTGAGTGATTGAAGAGCATCAAGGCTTAATTGGAGGTTGTGGGATTCATGAATTGATATGTTGATACATGTGTGGTGTTGTGCCAAGGATAAATCAAAGAGAATTAAGAGTGGGAGGAGTTGCCAAATTAGGGTTTCAGTGTAAAATCCCCTAATTTAGGCCTATCTTCCAAGCCAGATAAGTCAAAATGCAAGTTTCAAACGGATCTTTGGCCAACATGAAACTTGTAGATATTCTCAATAGCTTTAATTTTAGTACTAGAAGTCTTCAAGAAGATTTGTAGAACTCAAGTTATGGTTCTTGCAAGTTATGGGTCATCAGAGGACACTGAAATTTATCTATGAAAGTCACTTGACTTCCAAGCAACTTTTGCCCATCAAGGATTGTTCAAATGGATTCTTGGCCAACATAAGAATTGTAGGGCTTGATCTTAGCTTTAATTAGAGTACTAGAAGTCCTCAAGAGGATTTGTAGAACTCAAGTTAGGATCTTGGCAATCCAGGGGTATTTTGGGGAAGTTGAATTATAGGTCATTTTCCAACATAGGTCAAAATCTCTATCTTCCCCTCCTCAAATGGAAAAATGTTCAACATGAGATGTGCTTAAATGATGTTTTTGGGCTAGGTAAGAATTCATGAGAGCTTGGAAGGGCTTGTATCACAAAATTGCAAAAATGACCTAAAATAAGCATGGATTTCAAATGAACCAAAGAGGAAAATTGAGATTTTTGAGCTATAGGTCCAAACCAAGCCATATGACATACCAAATTGATTGGAAAAATCATTTTGGAAACAATGACATTGCCACATTTTTGAGTTGAGGGATAATTCCATGACTTCCTTTGTAAAGTGGTTACTTACATTATAAGTCACATATGCAAAACCACTCTTTAGAGCATGACCAAGGCCTTAACCCTTGCTAATCCCTTCAATATGTCATCTAAGGAGAAATTGGATCAGAATGAGGTGCCAATACAAGCTTAGAACTCAGCTGCCATGTATGAACTTCTCATGACATTTTCAAATGCAAGAGATATTGAACTTCTCATTAGAGCTTTTCAGAGGTTTCTAGATCATTCATACACCTTCTATGTAAGTATTAGAAGAGGTTCAAGGCATTGGTGGGGGGAAATTGAGGGAGAATTGAGAGATTGCATTCTGAATTTTCATCTTGCAAAACAAAATCGGTTACATCATTTTGATCCATTTCAATCCATTCTTTTGTATTCAATAGCTTCCTCTCGAGTGTGTGAGTGATTCCAGATAGAATTCAAGCCAAGATTGCTGCAGAATCGTGAGTTGGCATATGGAGTTCATAGCTTGCAATTGAAAATCGCATCTGGTGATTCAAGGGGTTTCAATCCATTTCTTTGCATACAGAAGTTCCCTTTGGTGATATTGAAGCTATCTGGAGATTCGTGAGGCTTGATTTGGAGGTTTTATCACTCTGTTCATCCAAGATTTGCAGGTATGTAAAATTCATTCTATGGCTTAATGTAGGTATAATTGTTAGGTTTTAGATAGTTAGATGTGTTACAGATGATGGTTAGGTGGTTTCTGGTACATAAATTTGAAGATTAGAGACCAAATTAGGTTGGACCAGATTTCTTGTGAGGATCGTATCTTGCAGTTCTTGGAGGTTTAAACCTAGTTTGATAGTGGATTTTACTCAGTGTGAAGTGTAGTTGATCCTAGGCTTTTCAATTTTGAGTTTGGTTAGAATTTATGTCTGAGCATTTTCTGAGCTACCATTCGTGTTTTGAGAAGGAGAAGGTTTCAATGCAAATGGATGGTATGGTTAGATTCCTGAGGAGAAAACGAGCAGGATGATGTATTCAGGTTTAGGTTTTGGTGAGGATTAAGAATAATGGTGTTTGGGGACGACGGTGGCTCCACCGTCGGCCACCGTCTGTGTTTTTCCCTCCCACGTTTAAAATTTTGAGAAGATGAACCTGGCACCCTTGGATCATGCTCTGACCTTGACTAGATTATGGAATGTACGGCCAGGATGTGTTGTTGAAATCTGAAGAAAATGAAATGAAGTGAAACTCCCCGTTTCACTTAAGTGAGTGGCATGGGCTTAGTGAGATCTTGCTAACCACACCCCTTTCTGAGGCCCATTTGAGAATAACACTTGAGATAGTTGCTATTTGGCACGGTCATTTTCCATTTTAAGTTGATTTTGAATTTTTATTTTCTGAAGTGAATTGGGCTTAAGGCGCGCTTGCTGTTAACACCCCCATATGGGCCCATCTCTGATATTGTACTGCATGTAATTGCTATTCCACACGCCTTTTCTTCATTTTCTTTTATTTTCCTTTTATTTTCACATTTTATTTAGGTTAATTAGAAAATTCATAACAAATTGAAAAAAGGTCATTTTAGGGTGAGGATTTTTTCCTTGGTTTCCTTAGGGTTCCTAGAATTTAATAAAACAATAAAAACATTAATTCATGCATTTTTCATTTTTTGGTATATTTTACAATTTTATTGATTTTATTTGGCATTTGTTTGATACCTTATTTTTTTGAATTTAGTATGAGAGATTGGTGCATGATTTTTGATTGATTCTTGTGAGGTTGATTAGGTTAGGGAGTCATGCTCCCTTAGTGATTTTTCTCATATTTTTATGATGAAATTTAGGTTAGTTTTGAATAATGAATTTTAGGGTGCTAGGATTAGGGTTTTACAACACTTAGGTGTAGTTTAGGGCATAGTTTGGAGACTTAGGGTTTGATTTAGGCCTTGGGGTTTATGTGGGGTCTAGGGTATATAGTTAGGTTCCCTTGGAAATTAATCAGGATTTTATGATGAGTGTTACTATTTTATTTGATTTTCGCAAATCGGGTGATGTTTGTGTGTTTCCCTTTTGGGCTTTTGGTTTGTTTGTGGGGTTTGGGTCATTTCAATTGGGTGTTGGGCTTGGGCTTGGTTTGTTGGAGCTAATGAAGACTTGGAGGATGATTGAAGACAAAGGATGGAGCTTGATGCATGAGATTCTTATCCTTGAAGTTTGCTTTTGAAGACTTAGGAGATAGGAGATATAGGGAGAGCTTTAAATTAGACTGATTTCTTCTTTCAAACATAGAGAGCTTCTTGTGCCTCTATTCTATCCCATGACATAAGGTCCCCCAAAGAAGTTCCATATTTCCTTAGGAGGGATGTAGAGCAAGCTTTGGTTGGGTAGAACCTTGAGGATACCTTTTACTTGCTATGCTAAGATCTTAGTGACTTCCCTGGGTTGTCACTGAGCCTCTTAACATCTCAACTTCATCTATCATTAATTAATTCTCTGCTGGAGTGATGGCATGGAAGATGGGAACCTATTGAAGATAAAGTGCATTGAAGATTGATAAGGATAAAGCTTGTGCCTGTCAAAGTTTGGTATCTGTTGAAGACTAGGGTTTTGCTGCTGATTGAAGCTGTCTACTGGTTGAGGTTCATGCTTGCTAGAGCTAGGGCTTATTGAAGATAGGAGCTTATCTAAAGCTTGAAGATGGTTGAAGAGTGAAGATAGGGTCTTGCTGGGAGAAGTTGTTGCTGTCACCCTTTTTGCCGTTAATCAACTGTAGCTGTCAGAGCTGTTGCTGTTTGACTGCTTACTATAGGAGCTGGTGTTGCTGTCAGAGCTGGTGTTGGGTTTTATTTCTTTTACTGTATTGTCTGTTGGCCTGTTTAGCTTGCCCCTTAGGTTTGAAGTGAAGCTGTTTCACTTTGCCAATTGTCTTCCCAGGTTCGAGGTTGAGTGGGACTCCCTTGCCTCGCTTGTATTGATGCATTGCATGCCTGTTTACTGTTTACTATATATATATCTGTTTCTTTGGTTGTTTATCCCCTAAGATCTCTGTTTTTGTCTGTGCAAGAGAGATATATGACAGACATTAGGTTTTAACCCATGCATGACAACATTAGGTTAGTTTTATCCCCTTTTCAAACCCTAGGTTTTTTTTAGAATTTCTTTTCTCATCTCAAAACAATTCAAAACACAGTAATAAGGATAATCGATGTCGTACGCTACGAGCCTTAAGCTATTTGAGGGAGGGTTACTGGAGGGCCACTCTTCAGTAATTTGACTGCTTAGTGTGTTACCCCTAGGGTGACATACGACGTAGTCACCCTCAAATCATAGTCTCTAGTGCGTCAGAGATTGCAAATATCATAAAAAACACTTCTTGCGTAAAAGACTGAAAATAAACATCAAAGTGTCATTTTTCTCCGCTTGGACTCTTAATCAGGAGAAAACCTTTTCAGAAGGATCTAAAAAACAATCAGACAAATTTGTGTCTTCTGTGGCCCGAACTACGTTTGCTCTGATCTTTCATGCCGTATGAAAGTACGTAGGCATAGGATGTCGTATCCTAGCGAGCAACCTTCCCCTCCTTTCCCGTAGGTAGGCGAACTACGTTGACTCTGATTCCTCGTTCTAGACGGGAATATGTAGGCATAAAGTGCGATACTTTGCCGAGTTATTTTCTTTTCTTTTAACCCCATACCCTTAGAGTAGATAGAATAACAATCCGTACTAAAAAACAAGCGTGGATCCCGTCGAGTACGACGGACGTGAGGGTTGCTAATACCTTCCCCTTGCGTAACCGACTCCTGAATCCAGGATTTGGTTGCGATGACCATTCCTTTCCCGTCTTTGCGTTAGGTTTACTTCGAGCGTTTCCTTTCCCTCCTTTGGGATAAATAATGCACGGTGGCGACTCTTCTGTTTAGTCGGCGCCGATTTTCGCAATAGCGACAGCTGGCGGCTCTGTTGGGGAAAGGAATATCCCCTATGCGAGTCAATCCTAGCGCTTGGTTTCCCATCGTGGGTGTTGTATAATTTACTTTTATGTCTTTACTTTCCGCATTTTATTATCAGCTTTATATTGTTATTGCTGGTTTGGGGAGGGGGTGATCTATTGAGAGATAAGCCGGACCTGAGCTTGAGGTTACACATAGACTTAGAAGTAGAGAGTAGTGGTTAGCCTGCTTGCTTAGCTCGCACCAGCAGGCCATGAAATCTGCGCTCGGACGAGATTCTCTTTGATGCTTCTTGCCTGGCCCTTAGGGCTCGACAAGTTGTCTGACCCGAGGATTGTCGACTCTGGGGACCTATCAATTGGGATTCAGCTAAGTGAGGCCGCTTCAAGGGATGATGATGCCACACCTGCTGGGTATCGTATCATCGCTCTTGAAAGTCTGTGACGTTGAACCCGCATAGGATGTCGTACCTCGTCTGCGAGTTAAGTACATACCTGTGAGGGGTAGGTAGGGCTATTTCCAGGAAACCTTTAACCTCAGAGCACCTGGTTTATCTCTGTCAGTGAGATATGGTTACAGGGTTCATTTGAGTGGTTGGTTGGGTTGAGATGAAGGTTTGACGGTTCTCAGGATTCAGTACAAAGCAGCACAGTTCATCAGCATTGCACTTGGTCCCTTGTTTGCATATGTATGTGCATTTTCATGACTGCATTTCATTAAATGTATTTATGTTGTAGGTAATCATTCCCCTCTGATTCTAGTGTATTTTCTAGCCAGACATGGAGTCCCTGAAGAGGACAGTTGCCTACCTGTTGCATTCGTCAGATATCAGTTCCTTGCTGGGTTTAGTTGCTCTAGCAGATGAGAGAGTGAGGGCTAAGTTTAGAGTATCTTATGGGAGATTGTTTAGTCTGTTATACAGACCTTCAGCATTCGAGACAACTGGGGTGTATACTTTGATGCAGTTTTATGAGCCGCAGCTGGGATGTTTCTTATTTTCTGACTATATTCTGGCACCCACTTTGGAGGCGTATTCTACTATGTTGGGAATTCCTGTGTTAGACTAGATGCCCTTTATACATGTTGATGCTGAGCCTGAGTTGGCCACACTCGCTGAGATTGTCAGTTTAGACGCTTCTGAGTTCCCTGGAGGTTTGGTCAAGCTGAACGGAGCCTATGGTTTTCACTTGTCTGTCCTGGTTGAGAAGGCTACACAGTGCGCGAAGAGTGGATGTTGGGTTGCTTTCAGTGCCATTCTAGCTGTCTGCATCTACGGGATTGTCTTGTTTCCTAATGTGCCAGATTTTGTCGACTCAGACGCCTTCCTGCTCCTTGCTTCGAAGAATCCATTTCCTACTCTCTTAGGCAATGTTTATCATTCTATTCACTACAAGAATGAGAAATGTCGTGGCAAGAATGTTTTCTGCTGTCTTCCTCTTTTGTACAGGTGGTTCCAGGGGCATCTTCCGAAGACAGGGCCTTTTGTTGATGTTGTTGATACTTTGGATTGGTCTTCCCGATTGATGGGGCTGTCTGCTGAGAATATCATTTGGTTTGATCGGAGCATGCTTTGCACTGATATTATATATAGTTGCAGTGGCTTTCCGAATGTCCCCCTGATTGGACGGAAAGGCTGTATTAACTATAACCCTTCACTGCTAGTAAGACAGTTCGGTTATGCTTTGAGGGACGCTTCTATTGAGAAGGAGATACAGGAATCTCTGTATCTCACGGGCTTATTAGACACGGCTGTTTTGATCAGATTGAGACATGCATGGGCTAACATCCATAAGAGAGGGAAAGTTGTGCTCAGTAAGAGCAACAGCAGAGCTTATGATCCTTATTTGGCTTGGATCCGTAAGAGAGCTAGTATTTCCTTGATGCCTTATCCTGCTGCAAAACCCCTGTATCTTCCAATGATTAAGGTACCTGCTTCGGTAGATCTTGAAAAGTATAACAAATTGTTGGCTGAAAAAGAAGAATTGAAGAAAGCCAATGATGAGTTAGAGAAAGAGATCTTCCAGTTGCGTCATGAGAAGAATGAAGTTACCTTCACTGTGAGGTAACAAATCGAATTGATTAATAGGTTGGGTTCAGAGCTGACGGAAGAGACCAACAAGAAAGAAAAAGTGGGAATAGCCTTGAACGGTGTTAGCAAGGTGCTTACTTCCAAGAAGGAACTTTTAAGAAAAGCTTATACCCGCCTCAGCAAGTGGGAAGCTTTGTGGAATGCCACGCTTACCAAGCGGAAGGAGCGTGAATACAAACTGAAGCTGCAGATTGCCACGCTAGAGGCACAGATTAGAGCCCAAGACGCAAAGATTGCCGAAGAGACATCACTTAGGAGCGCTGTTGAGCTTAGAGTAGGTAACCTTGACGAGAAGCCGAGAGGTCATGAAGTGAAGGCCGGTTCCAAGAGGTACAGACTTGACGAGAGTTCTGGCGAAGGAATCTTCCAGGACGACGCCAAAAAGCTAAGATCCACTGCCGAGCGACATGCCTTACTGATACAGGAGTTGATCTCCCGACTAGGGCATTCGGAGATGTTAAGGATATTGGAAGATGTCAGAGCACGCCATTTGGCCTGATTTATCTTTGCCTTACTTTTGTTGTTTGTACTTGTATTTAGACCATCGCCAGGCTTGTTGGCCGAGGTCTCTTCAGTTGTATTCAATTGTACTCTTGTACTCAGCCTCTTGGCATGTGTTTATATATGAGGGTTTTCTGATTCCTTACTTGCTTGATGGGGACTCCATTGTCATGATGGCTTTCTCTCTGAAACTAGAATCGAAGGGAATATAACCTGTAGCATATTTACACATTTGCATCTGCATTCATCTTGCATGACCGGTATTCTTGAATCTGTATCTTATTTCCTGCATCACAGGTTTTTCAGGATTGACGAACAAAGAGTCCACCACTACTCAACCCGAAACAACTGCAAGAGAATCATGGATCAAGTCCAAGTGGAGATGCAGGAAATCCGCGAGAAGCTGAACCTGTTCATGCAAGCAATGGAGAACATTGCTAAGGGCCAGGAGAGCCTCCAGACTTTGGTACAGTCGCTGCTGACGCGGGCAAATGGGAATGGCAACAATGACCACAATTCTGCATACGTTGAAACTATTCCAGAGGATGAGCCCCTTACCCCTGTGGTTCCACCTGTGGTGACCCCACCTGTTGTGGTTGCAAACGATGGCGCCGACGCTGGTAATGGTAACACAGGGAATGGAAATGAGACTGTTGTTAACAATGTTGGATTTGGGGACGCCAACCAAGACGGTGGTAACAAAAATGGCGTTAATGGTTTTGGCAACAATGGTTTCGGCTACAATGATCAGGGATTTGATTACGTCAATCAGGACGGGAAATTCGGCTTCAACACTCAGGGTTTCGGTTATGACGGTTTTGGTAACACTAACCAGGGGTATGGTGGATTTGGTAATATGAATGGTGCTGGGGTGATTCCTGTCAACACTGGGTTTGGACCTGTTAGGGTCAACCAGGGTTTCGGTAACGGGGGACGAGGTCCCATGATCAATCAGCAAGGGTTCGGTCGCAACACTGGTTACAATGGATATGGAAATGAAAATGTGAATTGGGGAGAAGACTGCCAGGAGGACGCCTTTTCTGGAAGAGGCATGGGATTTGAAGGACCTGTTGACCCTGTGCAGAGGATCAGAATGCTTGAAGAACAGATGAAGGGGGTATTGAATCAGAACTCCACCGGTTTGGATATGACTATAATGGGCTTGGTACCAGGACTGAGGGTGCCGTTGAAATTCAAGGCTCCAACTTTTGACAAGTACAAGGGGGACACCTGCCCTAAGGTCCATGTCCGCTCTTATTACAGAAGGATGTCCGTGTATTCAGATGATGAAAGGATGCTCATGCATTTCTTTCAGGACAGCTTGTCAGGACCTTCGCTTGAATGGTATATGGGGCTGGAGCCCACGCAGATTAAAACCTAGTAGCAGCTGGTTGATGCTTTCGTGACACACTACAAATATAACAGCGATCTAGCGCCAAACTAGGTCCAATTGCAGGGTTTGTAACAGAAGAGCGGTGAAAGCTTTAAAGAGTAAGCGCAAAGGTGGTGCGATATGGCAGCGAGGGTGCATCCTCCTTTAATTGAAAGGGAGATGAATGATATGTTCATTGGGACATTCACGGGGGTGTTCTATGAAAAATTGTTTAGTGTGTCATTGAGCAGTTTCTCAGATTTGATTCTGATGGGGGAGATGATTGAGAACGGGATTAAAGTTGGAAGATTCCAAGCAAGTGAGTCTACTTCAACAGGAGGTTCCAGAAAAGCATTTGGTGGTAGATGACAAGGTGATACCAGTGCCGTGTTTGGTGGCAGGGGCAGGGGCAGAGGAAGAAATCAGTATGTTCAGCCGCAACAGATAGCTAGCGTCACTATCCCTTTTCCTCAACAAGGGCAGCCTCAGCAACAACAACAACAACCACCACAACAGCAAGGACAGAATCCTGGCCAGAGAAGGGTACAGAACGCGAGAGCGAAAAGAGTGTTCGACACACCTCCTTCCACGTATGCAGAACTCCTCCAGACTCTGTTAGGTTTGAACTTGGTTGAAAAGAGGACTTTGGCACCGCCTACGGGAGCAGTACTTCCTTACGGATATGATGCCAACAAGCATTGCGAATTCCATTCCGGGGCACCTGGGCATGATATAGAAGCTTGTCAGGCATTTAAACACAAAGTTCAGGATTTATTGGATAGCAAAGCTATTAATTTCGGACAGGTGGGTCCAAATATCATACAACACCCTATGCCCAATCATGTGGCAAATGCCATCTTGACGGAAGAAAATCTGAATCTAGTGATGGATGTCGATGAGCTAAAGACACCGTTGGGTGAGATTAAAAGCAGGTTGCTAAAAGGGGGTGTATTCCCGGGTTGTGATGAGCTTTGCTTGGATTGTTGGACCCAGCCAGAGGGTTGTAATGAGCTGAGGCAGGGTATTTAGGCTATGATGGATGAAGGTGCCTTGCAATTCGATAGAACCGTGGTTGAAAAGCCTGTAGAGGCGTTGTGTGATGAGCTGAACGATGTTGCGACGGTGACGATTCCGAGGAAAATAATAACGATAACGACGCCTGCCAGGCGGCCGACGGTCACAATTACTAAAGCAGGACCAGTCCCTTTTGAAAGTACTAAAGCAGTGTCGTGGATTTACGGGTTGGAAGTATATTGCGACGGTGAGAGAATTGAAGTCAATGGACAACCAGCTGGGGTTGTAGATAATGTTGTTGGAACAGGGGGTATGACCAGAAGCGGAAGAATCTTCACATCACCCGAGGTAGAGGCAGGAAGATTAGCCAAGGGTAAAGCCAAGGTAGTTGAGGGTGGTCCTTCTCAGTCGAATGAAAACGAAACATCACTTAAGGATGTGGAGGAGTTTATGAGGCTTATTCGTAAAAGCGATTACAAAATCGTTGAGCACCTCCAGCAAACGCCGTCAAAGATTTCCATCCTATCATTGCTGTTATGTTCCGAGGCCCATCGGAACGCCTTGCTGAAGATTCTAGACACGTCGTTCATTCCTCAAGAAGTCTCTGTTAATTAGTTAGAAGGGGTGATGGCGCATGTCAATGCGGGGCACAGTTTGGGCTTCACAGACTTTGATTTGACTCCGAGAGGGCGAGAGCACAATATGGCATTGCATGTGTCAGTCGAATGTCGGGGCACGGTCATGTCCCATGTTTTAGTAGACACTGGATCTTCCCTGAATGTGCTACCAAAGAAAGCCATGATGAAGTTAGATATCAGGGGGATTATCTGCACGCCCAGTGACTTAGTGGTGAGGGCGTTCGATGGAACGAGGAGGTCGGTTTTCGGATCGATAACATTACCGTTGCAGGTGGGGCCTAAAATATTTGAAACTGAATTCTATATAATGGACATCCATCCTACATATAGTTGTCTCCTTGGGCGCCCATGGATCAATGCCGCTGGGGCAGTCACATCCACGTTACACCAAAAGCTGAAGTATATGGTCGGGGATAGTGTCGTCACTGTTTGTGGAGAAGAAGATATTCTGGTTAGCCATTTGTCTTCATTCAAATATGTGGAGGTCGACGGCGAAATACACGAAACCCCTTGTCAAGCCTTCGAGGGGTTGCGAATTAAAGACAAAGCTCAGGGTTCCAGCGAAGTATCAGATGTGGCAGTGTCGTCTTACAAAGAGGCTCAGGCTCTGGTGCAGGCAGGCAAAACCAAGGGATGGGGTCAGGTATTGGAGATTCCCGTGAAGAATGACAGGTTCGGGCTTGGATATCATCCTTCGTCGTCAAAATCCTCTTCAGGAGCGCCCAGGTTAAAGGGACCAGTCACGATGACGCCAAGCGGGGTGAGCTTCGAGACTATCAATGCTGTTTCCGATTCTGAAGAAGGAGATAGCGACTGTGATATGGACGCGTGGATCAAGCCAAGCGTGCCAGGACAAAGTTTCTGCAATTGGTCTATCCGGGAAATTGTTCCTGTGACAACTAAACAATAATGATTTGTTTTCTTAATTGTTGAACAATCCTGTGTCCAACCCGGGGCATAGTGATTTTGCTTAGGGCCATTTGGTTATGTACATTACATTGTTTAATCATGAAATAAAGGCGTTTTTCATATACAAATATTGTGATCCCTGTTTTTCCTGTTTTTGTTTTTTAACAATAAAATGGCAATGTGGTTATTTGTTTTGTATGCGTTTTGAAGCATTTAACCATTTCCTTTGCAGGATTACTAGTTCAGATGACATCTATGAACCGCCTATGACTCACTTAAACTTTGAGCACCCGGTATTTCAGGCTGAGGAAGAGATTGTGGAAGATGGCGACGTACCAGAAGAGTTGACCTGGTTATTGAAACAAGAAGAAAGAATCATTCTGCCTCATGAGGAAGTCATTGAGATTATCAATTTGGGGTCGGAAGAGGTTGTGAGAAACATCTGTATAGGGGCTGCGCTGCAGAGCGACATCAAGCAAAGGTTGGTTGAGATGCTCAAAGAGTACAGTGATATATTTGCTTGGTCGTACGAGGATATGCCTGGGTTGGATACGGATATGGTTGTTCACCGTCTGCCGCTGCGAGAGGAAGGTCCGCCTATTAAGCAGAAGCTCAGAAGAACTAGACCGGACATGGCTGTGAAGATCAAGGAGGAAGTTCAAAAACAGTGGGATGCTGGTTTCCTAGTTGTTACCAAGTATCCCTCATAGGTCGCTAATATTGTGCCAGTACCAAAGAAAGACGGTAAAGTGCGAATGTGTGTAGACTACCGCGATTTGAATAGGGCAATCCCGAAAGACGACTTTCCACTTCCTCACATCGATGTGATGGTCGATAATACTGCTCAATTCTCCGTATTCTCCTTCGTGGATGGCTTCTCGGGCTATAATCAGATTAAAATGGCGCCAGAAGACATGGAGAAGACTACTTTCATTACTCCTTGGGGAACATTTTGTTACAAAGTGATGCCCTTCGGATTGAAGAATGCTGGGGCAACATATCAGCGTGCTATGCCGACTCTCTTTCATGACATGATGTATAAAGAGATCGAGGTTTATGTTGATGATATGATTGCCAAATCCCAGACGGAAGAGGAGCATTTGGTTAATCTGCTGAAACTGTTCAAGAGACTTAGGAAGTTCAGGTTGAGACTGAACCCTAACAAGTGCACCTTCGGGTGAGATCGGGCAAACTAATAGGGTTTACTGTGAGCAAAAAAGGAATAGCGGTTGATCCTGCGAAAATAAAAGCAATACAAGAAATGCCGACACCTAAAACAGAAAAAGAAGTGCGTGGATTTTTAGGGAGATTGAACTATATCGCCCGGTTCATATCTCACTTAACCGCAACATGTGAGCCGCTATTCAAGTTGTTGAAAAAGGACCAGGTTGTGACCTGGAATGAAAATTGTCAAAAGGCGTTCGACAAGATAAAAGAATACTTGCAGGAACCTCCTATTTTGATACCCCCAGTAGCCGGGAGACCGTTGATTATGTATTTGACGGTTCTTGAGGAAAGTATGGGTTGTGTTCTCGGTCAACACGACGAGACCGGGCGTAAAGAGCATGCGATCTATTATTTGAGTAAGAAATTTACCGACTGTGAGTCCAGATACTCAATGCTCGAGAAGACGTGTTGCACGCTAGCCTGGGCCGCCAAACGTTTGAGGCAATACATGTTGAATCATACAACCCTGCTAATTTCAAAGATGGATCCAATCAAATACGTGTTTGAGAAGCAAGCACTCTCCGGAAGAATTGCCCGATGGCAGATGGTGTTAACCGAATATGATATTCAGTATGTCTCGCAACAGGCTATTAAAGGTAGCGTTCTGTCAGAGTACCTTGCGGAGCAGCCTGTTGAGGACTACCAACCGATGAGGTTTGATTTTCCTGACGAGGATATCATGTACCTGAAGATGAAAGATTGTGAAGAACCGTTGTCGGACGAAGGACCAGAGTTGGGTTCCAAGTGGCAGTTAATATTTGATGGAGCTGTAAATTCCTATGGTAGCAGAATAGGTGCGATTATCACTACTCCTCAGGGGTCGCACATCCCCTTTACTGCCCGATTGACCTTTCCCGTTACCAATAATGAGGTTGAATATGAGGCTTGCATTATGGGTCCGAAAGAAGCTATTGATATGCGAATCAAACATCTGGATGTATACGGAGACTCAGCTCTGGTGGTGAATCAGATCAAAGGAGAATGGGAGACACGTTAGCCCAATTTGATACCATATATGAATTATGCAAGGAGATTGTTGCCTTTCTTTGACAAGGTGGAATTGCATCATGTGCCGCGAGCAGAAAATCAAATGGCTGACGCCTTGGCGACATTGTCTTCAATGTATAAAGTTAACTTCTAGAATGAGGCTCCCCGGATTGTTATCTCTCGGCTTGATAGGCCTGCTTTCATATTTGCCATCGACGAGGCTCCCGATGGTCAACCCTGGTCCTTTGACATCCAGAATTTCCTGAAGAACAAGGAGTATCCGGATGGGGCATCCAGTCGAGATCAGAAGACTTTCAGGAGATTGGCTGGCAATTTCTATTTGAATCCTGACGGTGTCCTATACAAAAGAAACCACGACTTGGTGTTGCTATGTTGTGTAGATGAGAAAGAAGCAAAGTTGCTCATGAAAGAGATACATGAGGGTACATTTGGTACACATGCTGGTGGTCATGCTATGACGAGAAAACTGCTGCGGGCAGGTTATTACTGGCTAACTATGGAAACAGACTGTTTCAAGTTTGCAAAGAGGTGTCATAAATGCCAAATTTATGCGGACAAGGTCCATGTACCCCCAAGTCCTCTGAATGTGATGTCATCACCGTGGCCGTTTTCGATGTGGGGAATTGATATGATCGGGAAGATTGAGCCTACGGCATCCAACAGACACCGGTTCATCTTGGTGGCAATTGATTACTTTACCAAGTGGGTGGAAGCAGCGTCATATGCCAATGTCACCAAGCAAGTGGTCGCCAGATTTATCAAACGAGATATTATCTGCAGATATGGAATCCCTGAGCGGATTATAACCGAAAACGATTCGAATTTGAATAACAAGATGATAAAAGAGTTGTGCCAGAGTTTTAAGATTGAACATCACAACTCTTCTCCTTACCGACCCAAGATGAATGGAGCTGTTGAAGCGGCCAATAAGAACATAAAGAAGATTGTCCAAAAGATGGTTATGACGTATAAGGACTGGCACGAGATGCTACCTTTCGCTTTGCACGGTTATCGTACAACGGTACGCACATCAACCGGGGCAACCCCCTTCTCCTTAGTATATGGAATGGAGGCAGTGTTACCGCTGGAGGTTGAGATTCCTTCCTTGAGGGTTTTACGTGATGTCCAACTTGACGAGGCAGAATGGGTTAAAGATAGACTGAATCAGCTTAGCTTAATGGATGAGAAGAGGCTAGCTTCTCTCGCATACGGTCGGCTGTATCAGAGCCGGATGAAGAAAGCATACGATAAAAAGATACACCCTCGAAGCTTTCAGACGGGCGACCTTGTGTTGAAGAGGATTCTCTCACCACAAACAGATCACAGGGGCAAGTGGACCCCTAATTACAAAGGGCCATACGTCGTCAGAAAAGTCTTCTCTGGAGGAGCCTTGCTACTATCTACCATGGATGGTGAAGACTTTACGTCTCCTGTGAATTCGGACGCAGTTAAAAAATACTTTGCTTGAAAGTGACCCGCTGGACAGTAAAAAGAGTGTCCAGGCAAAAATGGGGCATCCTGGCGAATCGAAAAAATGAATAAAAGGTTTGGAAAAAAGTTAGGGATAAAATTGAAAAGATGTACACCCGCGAAGTCGAAAACCTGCAAAGGGCGACTTCGGTAAAAAAGGGTATCTCGGTGAATCAAAAACCCGCAAAGGGCGGTTCACGCAAAAGTTAGGGATTGAAAAAGCAAATGATTGCGGTCCGAATTTGACACGGCATTGGTTAGTGGTTTTGGAATACCTGAGGGTTCGTTTATCTGACACAATCTCTTCCGAAAATTGAATACCGGGAAAGCGCCAAAGTCAGGCGAGTCATAAGAGGATCAGCTCATGATGTTTGTCTGCACCACGTTGCCGACATGTATACAAATATTGTTTTGTATTTTTATGCTTTTGTGCATATATGTATGTGTGTGTGCGTAACTTCCTCTTTTCAGGAGTTGCATCCGGTGTACAAAATTTTGCCTATTCAGAGGCCTGTTATTAATAAAACATGTTATTCAGTATTTGATGTTTGTGCTTTACTGTTTTGTATGTGGAAAACGCCAATGTTCCGATGAACTTGCATGTGCATAACTTTGCTGGCCCTTGCCAATAATTGCTAAAACTTCGAATTGACTGAAGTAATGTCGCGAATGCTAACCCGAATAGATTTGGTTGTATAAATTTGTTTTGTCTCGTTTGTGTTTTGCAGGGTCCTCGCCCTTAAAGCGGACAATCAGAAAATGGTGGCCCCAGCCGGAGGCTCCGGATGAAGGACTTGACCTTATTTGATGTTATTTCCCAGCAGGTCGCACCTCACCCCCAGAGGTTGAGACGATGTTATCCCTTACCGAAGGAGGGATTATTTTCCCCAGAAGAGTATCCTCATGGAAGTTGTCCACAGGATATCCCCAACAAGACAAGATCAGTGTCCCATGCAGAGTTTATACTCCCCAGAGAGTCGAGTACGTGCACGCTCAATCCCCAGCTGGGAGGATTCCCGCGGTGTATAACCAAGTCATAGTACGTTCAGAAGGATTATTCCCAATGAGGATGGTTGTCTTTCTCCCCGCAGGTCGTCATGCCTTCGTCAGGATGATTATCCCCAGCGGAGTGGTAGTTCCGAGTTTGTAAATTGTACCCAGACGGTTGTCCCCCAGAAGGGTTGCTTTCCCCCAGCTGAATTAATCTTCCCAGCAGGTGTTATTCTTTCCTCCCAGTGGAAATTGATGGGTAATCTCTCCCCGGCAGAGTTGGTTGTATTTCTGGAATTTATTTTTCCAGAATACTTTGCGATACCCGTTCGTCCCCAACAGGGTGCTATTTGTCCTCAACAGCCGTGTTGAAGCAAGCTTGTCAGAGCTTCCCCAGCAGCCTGAACCTGCATTTGCATTTGCATACACTATCATATTTGCATCTACCCAAAAACGCGTAGCATTTCCATGCCGTATGGAGCATTATGCCATTGTCAGACATACGCATGTTGAAACATATATCAGGTTGGTTAACCTTTTACTTTTCAGGTGTGTTTCTCAACAGGAGTATGGGGTTCTATCTCAGATCTATTTCCAGATATTCGAAGTCTCGCTGTAAGACATATGATGACACAGTTCTTGTTATCATTCCCCAGAGTTACTGGTTGAAGTTTCTCTTATCCGACCAACAGAGTGTTTTCTTCAGGTTTGCTGTCGCGGCAGCATGTCAGGGTTTCATAAATCAAAATTTCATAAGTGGTCACTTGTTGTTGAAACGGGTGTCGGGCAGTTATTTTCAGAATATCCCCAGTGGAGTTAGCTACTACCGCGAACAGGCTAGGAAGCTATATCCAAGGTTATTTTTTCCCGTATGAATCAGGCGGATGAACTTTCCTGTATGAACCAGGCAGATGTGTTATGTTTTCCTGTAAGAAGCAGGCGGATGAACTTTCCTGTATGAACCAGGCAGATGTGTTATGTTTTCCCGTAAGAATCAGGCGGATGAACTTTCCTGTATGAACCAGGAAGATGTGTTATGTTTTCCCGTAAGAATCAGGCGGATGAACTTTCCTGTATGAACCAGACAGATGTGTTATGTTTTCCCGTAAGAATCAGGCGGATGAACTTTCCTATATGAACCAGGCAGATGTGTTATGTTTTCCCGTATGAATCAGGCGGATGAACTTTCCTGTATGTACCAGGCAGATGTGTTATGTTTTCCCGTAAGAATCAGGCGGATGAACTTTCTTGTATGAACCAGGAAGATGTGTTATGTTTTCCCGTAAGAATCAGGCGGATGAACTTTCCTGTATGAACCAGGCAGATGTGTTATGTTTTCCCGTATGAAGCAGGAGGATGAACTTTCCTGTATGAACCAGGCAGATGTGTTATGTTTTCCTGTATGAAACAAGCGGATGAACTTTCCTATAAGAATCAGGTAGCAGGCGGATGAACCTTTCCGGTACCCAGATAGATAACTCCCCCCGTGATAGACAGAGTATGTGAGTTGTGTTCTGATGGTGACAAAAGTATTTTCCCCAAGGAAGTCGCCGTGATTTCCTCGTATTACTATCCTCAGTATAGTCCCCTTTGAAGTCGTTTTTGGGCTTGACCAACGGAGTTAGCTACTGTAGAGGTGGGCAGAGAAACAGTATTCAGATGTGCTTTCCCGTATGAAGCAGGCGAATGGACTTTCCTGTGATCAGGCAGATGACTTTTCCCGTATGAAGTAGACGGATGGGGTTTTCTTGTGTTTAGACAGATGATGTGCCTGTAGAGATAGGTGGATAAGTTCCCTGTGATTAGACAGAATTATTGCCCCAGCGAAGTCGTCGGGATGTTTCTGTGTTGACAAAATATAGCGTCCTGACATGGATAAAGTTTTATCCCCGCAATGATAGAGTCTTTTCTGGGCTGATGAAAATACTCCCCAGCACGGTCGGTAATTGATCAGTTTGTTGCCGTAACAACTGGGTCCAGACAGCAGATGTGGTTTTCCAAGCAGTTTGTGCAGTTTATTTCTGCGGTTGGCAAATTTTAGGCTTCTTGGTATTCAACCGTATCGATAGTTTCAAATGGATCTTTGGCCAACATGAAACTTGTAGAGCTTCTCAATAGCTTTAATTTGAGTACTAGAAGTCTTCAAGAAGATTTGTAGAACTCAAGTTATGGTTCTTGCAAGTTATGGGTCATTAGAGGACACTGAAAGTTATCTGTGAAAGTCACTTGACTTCCAAGAAACTTTTTCCCATCAAGGAGTGTTCAAATGGATTCTTGGCCAACATAAGAATTGTAGGGCTTGATCTTAGCTTTAATTAGAGTACTATAAGTCCTCAAGAGGATTTGTAGAACTCAAGTTATGATCTTGGCAATCCATGGGTATTTTGGGGAGTTGAATTATAGGTCATTTTCCAACATAGGTCAAAATCTCTATCTTCCACTCCTCAAATGGAAAAATGTTCAACATGAGATGTACTTAAAATGATGTTTTTGGGTTAGGTAAGAAGTCATGAGAGCTTGGAAGGGATTGTATCACAAAATTGCAAAAATGCCCTAAAATAAGGATGGATTTCAAATGAACCAAAGAGGAAAATGGAGATTTTTGAGCTATAGGTCCAAACCAAGCCATATAACATGCCAAATTGATTGGAAAACTCATTTTGGAAACAATGACATTGCCACATTTTTGAGTTGAGGGATAATTCCATGACTTCCTTTGTAAAGTGGTTACTTACATTATAAGTCACATATGCAAAACCACTCTTTAGAGCATGACCAAGGCCTTAACCCTTGCTAATCCCTTCAATATGTCATCTAAGGAGAAATTGGATCAGAATGAGGTTCAAATACAAGCTTAGAACTCAGCTGCCATGTATGAACTTCTCATGACATTTTCAAATGCAAGAGATATTGAACTTCTCATTAGAGCTTTCTAGAGGTTTCTAGATCATTCATACACCTTCTATATAAGTATTAGAAGAGGTTCAAGGCATTGGTGGGGGGAAATTGAGGGAGAATTGAGAGATTGCATTCTGAATTTTCATCTTGCAAAACAGAATCGGTTACATCATTTTGATCCATTTCAATCCATTCTTTTGTATTCAATAGCTTCCTCTCGAGTGTGTGAGTGACTCCAGATAGAATTCAAGCCAAGATTGCTGCAGAATCGTGAGTTGGCATATGGAGTTCATAACTTTCAATTGAAAATCGCATCTGGTGATTCAAGGGGTTTCAATCCATTTCTTTGCATACAGAAGTTCCCTTTGGTGATATTGAAGCTATCTGGAGATTCGTGAGGCTTGATTTGGAGGTTTTATCACTTTGTTCATCCAAGATTTGCAGGTATGTAAAATTCATTCTATGGCTTAATGTAGGTATAATTGTTAGGTTTTAGATAGTTAGATGTGTTACAGATGATGGTTAGGTGGTTTCTGGTACATAAATTTGAAGATTAGAGACCAAATTAGGATGGACCAGATTTCTTGTGAGGATCGTATCTTGCAGTTCTTGGAGGTTTAAACCTAGTTTGATAGTGGATTTTACTCAGTGTGAAGTGTAGTTGATCTTAGGCTTTTCAATTTTGAGTTTGGTGAGAATTTATGTCTGAGCATTTTCTGAGATACCATTCGTGTTTTGAGAAGGAGAAGGTTTCAATGCAAATGGATGGTATGGTTAGATTCCTGAGGAGAAAACGAGCAGGATGATGTATTCAGGTTTAGGTTTTGGTGAGGATTAAGAATAATGGTGTTTGGGGACGACGGTGGCTCCACCGCCGGCCACCGTCTGTGTTTTTCCCTCCCACGTTTAAAATTTGGAGAAGATGAACCTGGCACCCTTGGATCATGCTCTGACCTTGACTAGATTATGGAATGCACGGTCAGGATGTGTTGTTGAAATATGAAGAAAATGAAAGGAAGTGAAACTCACCGTTTCACTTAAGTGAGTGGCATGAGCTTAGTGAGATCTTGCTAACCACGCCCCTTTCTGAGGCCCATTTGAGAATAACACTTGAGATAGTTGCTATTTGGCACGGTCATTTTCCATTTTCAGTTGATTTTGCATTTTTATTTTCTGGAGTGAGTTGGGCTTAAGGCGCGCTTGCTGTTAACACCCCCATATGGGCCCATCTTTGATATTGTACTGCATGTAATTGCTATTCCACACGCCTTTTTTTCAATTTCTTTTATTTTCCTTTTATTTTCACATTTTATTTAGGTTAATTAGAAAATTCATAACAAATTGAAAAAAGGTCATTTTAGGGTGAGGATTTTTTCCTTGTTTTCCTTAGGGTTTCTAGAATTTAATAAAACAATAAAAACATTAATTCATGCATTTTTCATTTTTGGTATATTTTACAATTTTATTGATTTTATTTGGCATTTGTTTTATAGCTTATTTTTCTGAATTTAGTATGAGAGATTGGTGCATGATTTTTGATTGGTTCTTGTGAGGTTGATTAGGTTAGGGAAGCATGCTCCCTTAGTGATTTTTCTCATATTTTTATGATGAAATTTAGGTTAGTTTTGAATAATGAATTTTAGGGTGCTAGGATTAGGGTTTTGCAACACTTAGGTGTAGTTTAGGGCATAGTTTGGAGACTTAGGGTTTGATTTAGGCCTTGGGGTTTATGTGGGGTCTAGGGTATATAGTTAGGTTCCCTTGTAAATTAATCAGGATTTTATGATGAGTGTTACTATTTTATTTGATTTTTGCAAATCGGGTGATGTTTGTGTGTTTCCCTTTTGGGCTTTTGGTTTGTTTGTGGGGTTTAGGTCATTTCAATTGGGTGTTGGGCTTGGGCTTGGTTTGTTGGAGCTAATGAAGACTTGGAGGATGATTGAAGACAAAGGATGGAGCTTGATGCATGAGATTCTTATCCTTGAAGGTTGCTTTTGAAGACTTAGGAGATAGGAGATATAGGGAGAGCTTAAAATTATACTGATTTCTTCTTTCAAACATAGAGAGCTTCTTGTGCCTCTATTCTATCCCATGACATAAGGTCCCCCAAAGAAGTTCCATCTTTCCTTAGGAGGGATGTAGAGCAAGCTTTGGTTGGGTAGAACCTTGAGGATACCTTTTACTTGCTATGCTAAGATCTTAGTGATTTCCCTGGGTTGTCACTGAGCCTCTTAACATCTCAACTTCATCTATCATTAATTAATTCTCTGCTGGAGTGGTGGCATGGAAGATGGGAACCTATTGAAGATAAAGTGCATTGAAGATTGATAAGGATAAAGCTTGTGTCTGTCAAAGTTGGGTATTTGTTGAAGACTAGGGTTTTGCTGCTGATTGAAGCTGTCTACTGGTTGAGGTTCATGCTTGCTAGAGCTAGGGCTTATTGAAGATAAGAGCTTATCTAAAGCTTGAAGATGGTTAAAGAGTGAAGATAGGGTCTTGCTGGGAGAAGTTGTTGCTGTCACCCTTTTTGCCGTTAATCAACTGTAGTTGTCAGAGCTGTTGTTGTTTGAACTGCTTACTGTAGGAGCTGGTGTTGCTGTCAGAGCTGGTGTTGGGTTTTATTTCTTTTACTGCATTGTCTGTTGGCCTGTTCAGCTTTCCCCTTAGGTTTGAAGTGAAGCTGTTTCACTTTGCCAATTGTCTTCCCAGGTTCGAGGTTGAGTGGGACTCCCTTGCCTCGCTTGTATTGATGCATTGCATGCCTGTTTACTATTTACTATATATATCTGTTTCTTTGGCTGTTTATCCCCTAGGATCTCTGTTTTTCTCTGTGCAAGAGATATATATGACAGACATTAGGTTTTAACCCATGCATGACAACATTAGGTTAGTTTTATCCCCTTTTCAAACCCTAGGTTTTTTTTAGAATTTCTTTTCTCATCTCAAAACAATTCAAAACACAGTAATAAGGATAATCGATGTCGTACGCTACGAGCCTTAAGCTATTTGAGGGAGGGTTACTGGAGGGCCACTCTTCAGTAATTTGACTGCTTAGTGTGTTACCCCTAGGGTGACATACGACGTAGTCACCCTCAAATCATAGTGTCTAGTGCGTCAGAGATTGCAAACATCATAAAAAACACTTCTTGCATAAAAGACTGAAAACAAACATCAAAGTGTCATTTTTCTCCGCTTGGACTCTTAATCAGGAGAAAACCTTTTCAGAAGGATCTAAAAAACAATCAGACAAATTTGAGTCTTCTGTGGCCCGAACTACGTTTGCTCTGATCTTTCATGCTGTATGAAAGTACGTAGGCATAGGATGCCGTATCCTAGCGAGCAACCTTCCCCTCCTTTCCCGTAGGTAGGTGAACTACGTTGACTCTGATTTCTCGTTCCAGACGGGAATATGTAGGCATAAAGTGCGATACTTTGCCAAGTTATTTTCTTTTCTTTTAACCCCAGACCCTTAGAGTAGATAGAATAACAATCCGTACTAGAAAATAAGCGTGGATCCCTTCGAGTACGACGGATGTGAGGGTTGCTAATACCTTCCCCTTGCGTAACCGACTCCCGAATCCAGGATTTGGTTGCGATGACCATTCCTTTCCCGTCTTTGCGTTAGGTTTACTTCGAGCGTTTCCTTTCCCTCCTTTGGGATAAATAATGCACGGTGGTGACTCTTCTGTTTAGTCGGCGCCGATTTTCGCAGTAGCGACAGCTGGTGACTCTGCTGGGGAAAGGAATATCCCCTATGCGAGTTAATCCTAGCGCTTGTTTTCCCGTCGTAGGTGTTGTATAGATTTACTTTTATGTCTTTACTTTCCGCATTTTATTATCAGCTTTATATTGTTATTGCTGGTTTGGGGAGGGGGTGATCTATTGAGAGATAAGTCGGACCTGAGCTTGAGGTTACACATAGACTTAGAAGTAGAGAGTAGTGGTTAGCCTGCTTGCTTAGCTCGCACCAGCTATCCGCGAAATCTGCGCTCGGACGAGATTCTCTTTTATGCTTCTTGCCTGGCCCTTAGGGCTCGACAAGTTGTCTGACCCGTGGATTGTCGACTCTGGGGACCTATCAATTGGGATTCAGCTAAGTGAGGCCGCTTCAAGGGATGCTGATGCCACACCTCCTGGGAATCGTATCATCGCTCTTGAAAGTATGTGATGTTGAACCCGCATAGGATGTCGTACCTCGTCTGCGAGTTAAGTACATACCTGTGAGGGGTAGGTAGGGCTGTTTCCAGGAAACCTTTGACCTCAGAGCACCTGGTTTATCTCTGTCAGTGAGATATGGTTATAGGGTTCATTTGAGTGGTTGGTTAGGTTAAGATGAAGGTTTGACGGTTCTCAGGATTTCAGTACAAAGCAGCACAGTTCATCAGCATTGCACTTGGTCCCTTGTTTGCATATGCATGTGCATTTTCATGACTGCATTTCATTAAATGTATTTATGTTGCAGGTAATCATTCCCCTCTGATTCTAGTGTATTTTCTGGCCAGACATGGAGTCCCTGAAGAGGACAGTTGCCCACCTGTTGCATTCGTCAGATATCAGTTCCTTGCTGGGTTTAGTTGCTCTAGCAGATGAGAGAGTGAGGGCTGAGTTTAGAGTATCTTATGGGATATTGTTTAGTATGTTATACATACCTTCAGCATTCGAGACAACTGGGGTGTATACTTTGATGCAGTTTTATGAGCCGCAGCTGGGATGTTTCTTATTTCCTGACTATATTCTGGAACCCACTTTTGAGGAGTATTCTGCTATGTTGGGAATTCCTGTGTTAGACCAGATGCCCTTTATACATGTTGATGCTGAGCCTGAGTTGGCCACACTCGCTGAGATTGTCAGTTTAGACGCTTCTGAGTTCCCTGGAGGTTTGGTCAAGCTGAACGGAGCCTATGGTTTTCACTTGTCTGTCCTGGTTGAGAAGGCTACACAGTGCACGAAGAGTGGATGTTGGGTTGCTTTCAGTGCCATTCTAGCTGTCTGCATCTACGGGATTGTCTTGTTTCCTAATGTGCCAGATTTTGTCGACTCAGACGCCTTCCTGCTCCTTGCTTCGAAGAATCCAGTTCCTACTCTCTTGGGCGATGTTTATCATTCTATTCACTACAAGAATGAGAAACGTCGTGGCAAGAATGTTTTTTGCTGTCTTCCTCTTTTGTACAGGTGGTTCCAGAGGCATCTTCCAAAGACAGGGCCTTTTGTTGATGCTGTTGATACTTTGGATTGGTCTTCCCGATTGATGGGTGTTGCACCCTAAAATTTGCTCAACCTTTTCTAATTGGTTTATGTTTCAATATCATTAGCATTTGCATATAGAGTCATGTACATAGCATAATCATCTGCATAGCATAGCATAGCAAGTCAGCCAACAGGGACCAAGCATTATTCTCATCTCTATGAGCCTATCAAGAGGTTATTATTCTAATTCAATCCCATTCAAGTCATCAGAAAGAATTTGAAAGCTATCAAGTCAATGGATCAAGCAAGTGCATCCATCTCCTATCTGAGGGTATCTGAGGATCAGCAATGAAATTGTGAGCTGTGGGCTGAGCATGGATAGTATCTGGGCATCATGGGAGACTTAGAAAGTCATTTGAAGAAGGAGACAAGTCATTGGTGTGATCATAAGTATTGCAGTTGAAGACAGTCAACTAGGGTTTCATCTGGGTCAACCCTGGGTCAACTCTAGGTCAATTGACTGATTGAAAGGCATTAAGGGCTATTGGAGAGATGTGGGGTTCATCATTTGACATGAAGAATAAGGATATGTTGTTATGCTAAGAATAATTCAAGAGAAATCAAGGAGAAGAGGAGTTTCTAAATTAGGGTTTCTGTGTAAAATCCCCTAATTTAGGTCAAATTTCCAAGCAAGATAAGTCAAAATTCAAGATTCAAATGGATCCTTGGCCAACATGAAACTTGTAGAGGATCTCAAGACCTTTAATTTGAGTGGTGTAAGACATCAAGGAGATTTATAGAACTCAAGTTATGGTCCTTGCAAGTTACAGGTCATCTGAGGTATCTGAAGTTTTGTTTGTGAAAGTGACTTGACTTCCAAGCAATTTTTACCCCTCAAGGATATTTCAAATGAATTTCTGGTCAACATAAGAATTGTTCCTCATTGTCTTAGCTTTCTAGAATGGTATGGTATGCCTTCATATGATTTGTGGAACTCTACTTATGGTCTTGGCAAGCAAAGGGCATTTTGGTCATCTGGTGATTACAGGTCATTCTTAGCCTATACCTAAAACTCATACAAGGGAGCTTCAAATGAAAAACTTCCCAACATCAAAGTTGCTCAAAATGCCATTTTAAGTCAAGAAAAGAAGTCATGAAAGTTTGGAAATGCATGGAACAAGACTTGATAAAAGTTGGTGAAAAATGACTTAAAAAAGGCATATAACTTGAAAAAGTTCAAGTTGGAAAATGGTTTGAGAGATCTACAAGTCCAATATGGGTCATCCAATATACCAAATTGATTCCCAACATCATTTTAAAGACATTGGTTCAGCCACTTTTTTGATTTAGAGTTTAAAAATTGGACTTGCTTTGTATTTTTGTTACTTGCATAATAAGGCAAGTATAGAAAACTTGGCACAAGATGAATTTTCAAGGCAAGGAGCTTACATACACTTCCCATATCTCATGTAAGAAGATTTTGACATAAGTTTAGAAAGGTGCAAGCATGAGATAAGAGATATTCAAAGTATCATGGCATGAGAAGTTCATGAAATTTCTACAACTTTCTAGAATCCTCCAAGATTATTCTAGAAACCTCTAAGTTTGTTAATCATCATCTATATATTGGGTTGAGATCATTAGGAGTAAAGGTTGGTGATAGTTGATGTTGAATCCATTTGCAAATCATATTGAATTTTTTTCCATCATTTTTCCATTTTTTTCCCACACTTTCACATGTTTGAATTTCCATTTTTTTCAATCCTTTTTCTCTCCATTTTTTGATCCTTTCTCATTACCAATTAATTCAATATACTACATAGGATTTTTCCATCAACTTTTGAGAAGATTTTAGTGCAATTCCATGGTTGTATCAACATGAAAAAGTGAGCTCCAAGTGCAAAAGTGATTTTCATTTCCTCACCAATTCAAGCATTTTCTTTGATCCTAATACCTCTACCAAGAATTATTGAAGGTTTCTACACTTTTTTCCAAACAAATTCGTGCTCCATTAAAGCTCCATAATTCATTTTTCTAAGGTATAAAGAATTCGACATAACTCATGATTTATGAGTCTTTCTTGCATTATTGTTGTTGCATCACATTGCTCTCATCTCCTACATGGATTCTAGTACAAAAAAGATGGTTTTTATGACAATTTTTGGTTCTTGAGTTTTTCTTGAGGTGCCACATTTTGGGAGTTAGAGAGAGTTTCAAGAAAATCTAAGACCATATTTGGATTCCTTGAATTTTTTCCTTCAAGTTTGACTAAAATTTTGTGCGAAACGGATAATTATTGATGGAGTTATGGTGCTTCAAAGTGGCCAAAAATCCATGTGAATAGTGTTGCGGGTTACTATTCATGTGCTGAAAAAATATTCAATTTGGAGAAGAAACATGTTTTCATGTACTTTCTTTTATATTTTCTGTTTTATATGCTGACTTCAAATAATCATAAAAAATAGGAAAATTAGTCTTTTTGATCCCCATTTTTTTGTGCTGAATCTTTAAGATGTCTAGGATTTAATAAAACTGAAATTATAATTTTACCATTTTTTGACATTTTCTTTGGATTTTTTACATTTGGGTCGTCATAAAAAGGCCAATGCTGGTGCTATCATTTTGTTGAATTTCTTTGACCTATCAAAACACAATTTAAATGTCAATCCTTTTGCAGGGATCTCATACACACGTTGAGGTATTGTGATATATTTTTGTGGGAATTTTATTGTACCATTTTAATTGGTTTTGGATGCTTTCTTTAACATGCTCCACTTTAATCTTTCCTTTGGTATACATGAGATATCTTGCAATGTTTTCATCTTGTTTGACCATTTATCTTTGGATATTTTTGTGGTATCTTTCACCCCTGGTTTGTGGCTTGATGTAGGGCATTGGAGATTTTTATTTGAATTTTTTAGCACCTTTTGCTATTTTTCTCATATTTTGTATTCGAACTTGTAATTTGGACTTCCGAACGGACTTTATTTTTGTTAAGGCTCCAACGGCCGCTTTGTGTTTGCATGGTGAATGCCGTGGTTTATATTTCTTATTATAGATAGGCTAGAGGTATTGGAAGACCCTTAGGTGGCTGTTATTTGTATGTGTAGCTTGCCCAATTATCGACTTGTTTGCATGATAGCACGTTGCGATTCCAAATAGTGGATTACGCGTTTCATTCGGAGTTTTCACTCGATTCTTTGCATATGATCACTTGATATTTTCTTATTCCATCCATGAATGGGCTTGAGGTTGAGATGAACCTTCCTCCCTCCTTTGCATTGCATTTACCATTGCTATATTCATGTTCACTTGTATGCGGTTATTACTTGTATTTCTGTTTCTTCCTTTCGTTTCCTTTCCCGTAGGACTTCCATTCTTCCTTGTTCAAGGGAGGATGTGATAGACATTAGGAGTTAACCCATGCATGATAACATTAGGGTAGATTTTATTCCCTTTTAACCCTAGGATTTGTAGAGTGTCATCTCTTCTTCCTTCAAAACAACAGAAAAACATCAATAAAGGCTATAACAAAATCAATTCATTTCTTCCGTCAAAAGATTTGAACAAACATCAACCTTTTTGCGATAAGAAAACCCTTGTTTAAGGTGATATTTTTTATAAAAGACATTTGAATAGCTTGTGTCGTACGTGGCCCGAACTACGTTTGCTCTGATCTTTCATGCTGTATGAAAGTACGTAGGCATAGGATACGATATCCTAGCGAGCAACCTTCCCCTCCTTTCCCGTAGGTAGGCGAACTACGTTGACTCTGATTTCTCGTTCCAGGCGGGAATACGTAGGCATAAAGTGCGACACTTTGCCGAGTCATTTTTATTTTCATTTTATTTTCTTTTTAACCCTTGACCTATAGTTTAGATAGAATAACAATCCATACCGAAAACAAGCGTGGATCCCGTCGAGTACGACGGACGTGAGGGGTGCTAATACCTTCCCCTTGCGCAACCGACTCCCGAATCCAGGTTTTGGTTGCGACGACCATACCTTTCCCATGTTGTGCGAGGTTTACTCTGAGCGTTTCCTTTCCCTCCCGTGGGATAAATAACGCACGGTGGCGACTCTTCTGTCAGTCGGCGCCGATTTTCGCAGTAGCGACAATGGGGTTGTCTGCTAGGAATATCATTTGGTTTGATCGGAGCATGCTTGGCACTGATATTATATATAGTTGCAGTGGCTTTCCGAATGTCCCCCTGATTGGACGGAAAGGCTGTACTATAACCCTTCACTGCTAGTAATACAGTTCGGTTATGCTTTGAGGGACACTCCTATTGAGAAGGAGATACAGGAATCTTTGTATCTCACGGGCTTATTAGACACGGATGTTTTGATCAGATTGAGACATGCATGGGCTAACATCCATAGGAGAGGGAAAGTTGTGCTCAGTAAGAGCAACAGCAGAGCTTATGATCCTTATTTGGCTTGGATCCGCAAGAGAGCTAGTATTTCCTTGATGCCTTATCCTGCTGCAAAACCCCTGTATCTTCCAATGATTAAGGTACCTGCTTCAGTAGAGCTTGAAAAGTATAACAAATTGTTGGCTGAAAAAGAAGAATTGAAGAAAGCCAATGATGAGTTAGAGAAAGAGATCTTCCAGTTGCATCATGAGAAGAATGAAGTTACCTTCACTGTGAGGGAAAAAATCGAATTGATTAATAGGTTGGGTTCAGAGCTGACAGAAGAGACCAACAAGAAAGAAAAAGTGGGAATAGCCTTGAACGGTGTTAGCAAGGTGCTTACTTCCAAGAAGGAACTTTTAAGCAAAGCTTATACCCGCCTCAGCAAGTGGGAAGTTTTGTGGAATGCCACGCTTACCAAGCAGAAGGAGCGTGAAGACGAACTGAAGCTGCAGATTGCCATGCTAGAGGCACAGATTAGAGCCCAAGACGCAAAGATTGCCGAAGAGACATCACTTAGGAGCGCTGTTGAGCTTAGAGTAGGTAACCTTGACGAGAAGCCGAGAGGTCATGAAGTGAAGGCCGGTTCCAAGAGGTACAGACTTGACGAGAGTTCTGGCGAAGGAATCTGCCAGGACGACGCCAAAAAGCTAAGATCCACTGCCGAGCGACATGCCTTACTGATATAGGAGCTGATCTCCCGACTAGGGCATTCAGAGATGTTAAGGATATTGAAAGATGTCAGAGCACGCCATTTGGCCTGATTTATCTTTGCCTTGCTTTTGTTGTTTGTACTTGTATTTAGACCATCGCCAGGCTTGTTGGCCGAGGTCTCTTCAGTTGTATTCAATTGTACTCTTGTACTCAGTCTCTTGACATGTGTTTATATATGAGGGTTTTCTGATTCCTTGCTTGCTTGATGGGGACTCCACTGTCATGATGGCCTTCTCTCCGAAACTAGAATCGGGGGGAATATAACCTGTAGCATATTTACACATTTGCATCTGCATTCATCTTGCATGACCGGTATTCTTGAATCTGTATCTTATTTCCTGCATCACAGGTTTTTCAGGATTGACGAACAAAGAGTCCACCGTTACTCAACCCGAAACAACTGCAAGAGAATCATGGATCAAGTCCAAGTGGAGATGCAGGAAATCCGCGAGAAGCTGAACCTGTTCATGCAAGCAATGGAGAACATTGCTAAGGGCCAGGAGAGCCTCCAGACTTTGGTACAGCCGCTGCTGACGCGGGCTAATGGGAATGGCAACAATGACCATAATTCTGCACACGTTGAAACTATTCCAGAGGATGGGCCCCCTACGCCTGTGGTTCCACCTGTGGTGACCCCACCTGTTGTGGTTGCAAACGATGGCGCCGCCGCTGGTAATGGTAACACAGGGAATGGAAATGAGGTTGTTGTTAACAATGTTGGATTTGGGGACGCCAACCAAGGCGGTGGTAACAACAATGGCGGTAATGGTTTTGGCAACAATGGTTTCGGTTATGACGGTTTTGGTAACACTAACCAGGGGTATGGTGGATTTGGTAATATGAATGGTGTTGGGGTGATTCCTGTCAACACTGGGTTTGGACCTGTTAGGGCCAACCAGGGTTTCGGTAACGGGGGACGAGGTCCCATGATCAATCAGCAAGGGTTCGGTCGCAACACTGGTTACAATGGATATGGAAATGAAAATGTGAATTGGGGCGAAGACTGCCAGGAGGACGCCTTTTCTGGAAGAGGCATGGGATTTGAAGGACCTGTTGACCTTGTGCAGAGGATCAGAATGCTTGAAGAACAAATGGAGGGGGTATTGAATCAGAACTCCACCGGTTTGGATATGACTACAATGGGCTTGGTACCAGGACTGAGGGTGCCGTTGAAATTCAAGGCTCTAACTTTTGACAAGTACAAGGGGGACACCTGCCCTAAGGTCCATGTCCGCTCTTATTACAGAAGGATGTCCGTGTATTCAGATGATGAAAGGATGCTCATGCATTTCTTTTAGGACAGCTTGTCAGGACCTTCGCTTGAATGGTATATGGGGCTGGAGCCCACGCAGATTAAAACCTGGAAGCAGCTGGCTGATGCTTTCGTGACACACTACAAATATAACAGCGATCTGGCGCCAAACCGGGTCCAATTGCAGGGTTTGTAACAGAAGAGCGGTGAAAGCTTTAAAGAGTAAGCGCAAAGGTGGTGTGATATGGCAGCGAGGGTGCATCCTCCTTTAATTGAAAGGGAGATGAATGATATGTTCATTGGGACATTCACGGGGGTGTTCTATGAAAAATTGTTTAGTGTGTCATTGAGCAGTTTCTCAGATTTGATTCTTATGGGGGAGATGATTGAGAACGGGATTAAAGTTGGAAGATTCCAAGCAGGTGAGTCTACTTCAACAGGAGGTGCCAGAAAAGCATTTGGTGGTAGACGACAAGGTGATACCAGTGCCGTGTTTGGTGGCAGGGGCAGGGGCAGAGGAAGAAATCAGTATGTTCAGCCGCAACAGATAGCTAGCGTCACTATCCCTTTTCCTCAACAAAGGCAGCCTCAGCAACAACAACAACAACCACCGCAACAGCAAGGACAGAATCCTGGCCAGAGAAGGGTACAGAACGCGAGAGCGAAAATAGTGTTCGACACACCTCCTTCCACGTATGCAGAACTCCTCCAGACTCTGTTAGGTTTGAACTTGGTTGAAAAGAGGACTTTGGCACCGCCTACGGGAGCAGTACTTCCTTACGGTTATGATGCCAACAAGCATTGCGAATTCCATTCCGGGGCACCTGGGCATGATATAGAAGCTTGTCAGGCATTTAAACACAAAGTTCAGGATTTATTGGATATCAAAGCTATTAATTTCGGACAGGTGGGTCCAAATATCATACAACACCCTATGCCCAATCATGTGGCAAATGCCATCTTGACGGAAGAAAATCTGAATCTAGTGATGGATGTCGATGAGCTAAAGACACCGTTGGGTGAGATTAAAAGTAGGTTGCTAAAAGGGGGTGTATTCTCGGGTTGTGATGAGCTTTGCTTGGATTGTTGGACCCAGCCAGAGGGTTGTAATGAGCTGAGGCAGGGTATTCAGGCTATGATGGATGAAGGTACCTTGCAATTCGATATAACCGCGGTTGAAAAGCCTGTAGAGGCGTTGTGTGATGAGCTGAACGATGTTGCGACGGAAAACGATTCCGAGGAAAATAATAACGATAACAACGCCTGCCAGGCGGCCGACAATCACAATTACTAAAACAGGACCAGTCCCTTTTGAAAGTACTAAAGCAGTGTCGTGGACTTACGGGTTGGAAGTATATTGCGACGGTGAGAGAATTGAAGTCAATGGACAACCAGCTGGGGTTGTAGATAATGTTGTCGGAACAGGGGGTATGACCAGAAGCGGAAGAATCTTCACATCACCCGAGGTAGAGGTAGGAAGATTAGCCAAGGGTAAAGCCAAGGTAGTTGAGGGTGGTCCTTCTCAGTCGAATGAAAACGAAACATCACTTAAGGATGTGGAGGAGTTTATGAGGCTCATTCGTAAAAGCGATTACAAAATCGTTGACCACCTCCAGCAAACGCCGTCAAAGATTTCCATCCTATCATTGTTGTTATGTTCTAAGGCCCATCGGAACGCCTTGCTGAAGATTCTAGATACGTCGTTCATTCCTCAAGAAGTTTCTGTTAATCAGTTAGAAGGGGTGATGGCGCATGTCAATGCGGGGCACAGTTTGGGCTTCACAGACTTTGATTTGACTCCGAGAGGGCGAGAGCACAATATGGCATTGCATGTGTCAGTCGAATGTCGGGGCACGGTCATGTCTCATGTTTTAGTAGACACTGGATCTTCCCTGAATGTGCTACCGAAGAAAGCCATGATGAAGTTAGATATCAGGGGAATTATCTGCATACCCAGTGACTTAGTGGTGAGGGTGTTCGATGGAACGAGGAGGTCGGTTTTCGGATCGATAACATTACCGTTGCAGGTGGGGCCTAAAATATTTGAAACCAAATTCTATATAATGGACATCCAGCCTGCGTATAGTTGTCTCCTTGGGCGTCCATGGATCCATGCCGCCGGGGCAGTCACATCCACGTTACACCAAAAGCTGAAGTATATGGTCGGGGATAGTGTCGTCACTGTTTGTGGAGAAGAAGATATTCTGGTTAGCCATTTGTCTTCATTCAAATATGTGGAGGTCGACGGTGAAATACACGAAACCCCTTGTCAAGCCTTTGAGGGGTTGCGAATTAAAGACAAAGCTCAGGGTTCCAGCGAAGTATCAGATGTGGCAGTGTCGTCTTACAAAGAGGCCCAGGCTCTGGTGCAGGCAGGCAAAACCAAGGGATGAGGTCAGGTATTGGAGATTCCCGTGAAGAATGATAGGTTCGGGCTTGGATATCATCCTTCGTCGTCAAAATCCTCTTCAGGAGCGCCCAGGTTCAAGGGACCAGTCACGATTACGCCAAGCGGGGTGAGCTTCAAGACTATCAATGTTGTTTCCGATTCTGAAGAAGGAGATAGCGACTGTGATATGGACGCATGGATCAAGCCAAGCGTGCCAGGACAAAGTCTCTGCAATTGGTCTATCCGGGAAATTGTTCCTGTGATAACTAAACAGTAATGATTTGTTTTCTTAATTGTTGAACAATCCTGTGTCCTACCCGGGGCATAGTGATTTTGCTTAGGGCCATTTGGTTATGTACATTACATTGTTTAATCATGAAATAAAGGCGTTTTTCATATACAAATATTGTGATCCCTGTTTTTCCTGTTTTTGTTTTTTAACAATAAAATGGCAATGTGGTTATTTCTTTTGTATGCGTTTTGAAGCATTTAACCATTTCCTTTACAGGATTACTAGTTCATATGACATCTATGAACCGCCTATGACTCACTTCGACTTTGAGCACCCGGTATTTCAGGCTGAGGAAGAGATTATGGAAGATGGCGACGTACCAGAAGAGTTGACCTGGTTATTGAAACAAGAAGAAAGAATCATTTTGCCTCATGAGGAAGTCATTGAGATTATCAATTTGGGGTCGGAAGAGGTTGTGAGAAACATCCGTATAGGGGCTGCGCTGCAGAGCGACATCAAGCAAAGGTTGGTTGAGATGCTCAAAGAGTACAGTGATATATTTGCTTGGTCGTACGAGGATATGCCTGGGTTGGATACGGATATGGTTGTTCACCGTCTGCCGCTGCGAGAGGAAGGTACGCCTATTAAGCAGAAGCTCAGAAGAACTAGACCGGACATGGCTGTGAAGATCAAGGAGGAAGTTCAAAAACAGTGGGATGCTGGTTTCCTAGCTGTTACCAAGTATCCCTCATGGGTCGCTAATATTGTGCCAGTACCAAAGAAAGACGGTAAAGTGTGAATGTGTGTAGACTACCGCGATTTGAATACGGCGAGCCCGAAAGACGACTTTCCACTTCCTCACATCGATGTGCTGGTCGATAATACTGCTCAATTCTTCGTATTCTCCTTCATGGATGGCTTCTCGGGCTATAATCAGATTAAAATGGCGCCAGAAGACATGGAGAAGACTACTTTCATTACTCCTTGGGGAACATTTTGTTACAAAGTGATGCCCTTCGGATTGAAGAATGCTGGGGCAACATATCAGCGTGCTATGACGACTCTCTTTCATGACATGATGTATAAAGAGATCGAGGTTTATGTTGATGATATGATTGCCAAATCCCAGATGGAAGAGGAGCATTTGGTTAATCTGCTGAAACTGTTCAAGAGACTTAGGAAGTTCAGGTTGAGACTGAACCCTAACAAGTGCACCTTTGGGTGAGATCGGGCAAACTACTAGGGTTTATCGTGAGCAAAAAAGGAATAGAGGTTGATCCTGCGAAAATAAAAGCAATACAAGAAATGTCGACGCCTAAAACAGAAAAAGAAGTGCGTGGATTTTTAGGGAGATTGAACTATATCGTCCGGTTCATATCTCACTTAACCGCAACATGTGAGCCGCTATTCAAGTTGTTGAAAAAGGACCAGGTTGTGACCTGGAATGAAAATTGTCAAAAGGCGTTCGACAAGATAAAAGAATACTTGCAGGAACCTCCTGTTTTGATACCCCTAGTAGCCGGGAGACCGTTGATTATGTATTTGACGGTTCTTGAGGAAAGTATGGGTTGTGTTCTCGGTCAACACGATGAGACCGGGCGTAAAGAGCATGCGATCTATTATTTGAGTAAGAAATTTACCGACTGTGAGTCCAGATACTCAATGCTCGAGAAGACGTGTTGCGCGCTAGCCTGGGCCACCAAACGTTTGAGGCAATACATGCTGAATCATACAACCCTGCTAATTTTAAAGATGGATCTAATCAAATACGTGTTTGAGAAGCAAGCACTCTCCGGAAGAATTGCCCGATGGCAGATGGTGTTAACCGAATATGATATTCAGTATGTCTCGCAAAAGGCTATTAAAGGTAGCGTTCTGTCAGAGTACCTTGCGGAGCAGCCTGGTGAGGACTACCAACCGATGAGGTTTGATTTTCCTGACGAGGATATCATGTACCTGAAGATGAAATATTGTGAAGAACCGTTGCCGGACGAAGGACTAGAGTTGGGTTCCAAGTGGCAGTTAATATTTGATGGAGCTGTAAATTCCTATGGTAGCGGAATAGGTGCGATTATCACTACTCCTCAGGGGTCGCACATCCCCTTTACTGCCCGATTGACCTTTCCCATTACCAATAATGAGGTTGAATATGAGGCTTGCATTATGGGTCCGGAAGAAGCTATTGATCTGCGAATCAAACATCTGGATGTATACGGAGACTCAGCTCTGGTGGTGAATCAGATCAAAGGAGAATGGGAGACACGTCAGCCCAATTTGATACCATATATGAATTATGCAAGGAGATTGTTGCCTTTCTTTGACAAGGTGGAATTGCATCATGTGCCGCGAGCAGAAAATCAAATGGCTGACGCCTTGGCGACATTATCTTCAATGTATAAAGTTAACTTCTGGAATGAGGCTCCCGGGATTGTTATCTCTCGGCTTGATAGGCCTGCTTTCATATTTGCCATCGACGAGGCTCCCGATGGTCAACCCTGGTACTTTGACATCCAGAATTTCCTGAAGAACAAGGAGTATCCGGATGGGGCATCCAGTCGAGATCAGAAGACTCTCAGGAGATTGGCTGGCAATTTCTATTTGAATCCTGACGGTGTCCTATACAAAAGAAACCACGACTTGGTGTTGCTATATTGTGTAGATGAGAAAGAAGCAAAGTTGCTCATGGAAGAGATACATGAGGGTACATTTGGTACACATGCTGGTGGTCATGCTATGACGAGAAAACTGCTACGGGCAGGTTATTACTGGCTAACTATGGAAACAGACTGTTTCAAGTTTGCAAAGAGGTGTCATAAATGCCAAATTTATGCGGACAAGGTCCATGTACCCCCAAGTCCTCGGAATGTGATGTCATCACCGTGGCCGTTTTCGATGTGGGGAATTGATATGATCGGGAAGATTGAGCCTACGGAATCCAACGGACACCGGTTCATCTTGGTGGCAATTGATTACTTTACCAAATGGGTGGAAGCAGCGTCATATGCCAATGTCACCAAGAAAGTGGTCGCCAGATTTATCAAACGAGATATTATCTGCAGATATGGAATCCCTGAGCTGATTATCACCGACAACGGTTCGAATTTGAATAACAAGATGATGAAAGAGCTGTGCTAGAATTTTAAGATTGAACATCACAACTCTTCTCCTTACCGACCCAAGATGAATGGCGCTGTTGAAGCGGCCAATAAGAACATAAAGAAGATTGTCCAGAAGATGGTTGTGACGTATAAGGACAGGCACGAGATGCTACCTTTCGCTTTGCACGGTTATCGTACGACGATACGCACATCAACTGGGGCAACCCCCTTCTCCTTAGTATATGGAATGGAGGCAGTGTTACCGCTGGAGGTTGAGATTCCTTCCTTGAGGGTTTTACGTGATGTCCAACTTGACGAGGCAGAATGGGTTAAAGATAGACTGAATCAGCTTAGCTTAATGGATGAGAAGAGGCTAGCTTCTCTCGCATACGGTCGGCTGTATCAGAGCTGGATGAAGAAAGCATACAATAAGAAGATACACCCTCGAAGCTTTCAGACGGGCGACCTTGTGCTAAAGAGGATTCTCCCACCAAAAACAGATCACAGGGGCAAGTGGACCCCTAATTACAAAGGGCCATACGTCGTCAGAAAAGTCTTCTCTGGAGAAGCCTTGCTACTATCTACCATGGATGGTGAAGACTTTACGTCTCCTGTGAATTCAGACGCAGTTAAAAAATACTTTGCTTGAAAGTGACCCGCTGGACAGTAAAAAGAGAGTCCAGGCAAAAATGGAGCATCCTGGCGAATCGAAAAAATGAATAAAAGGTTTGGGCAAAAGTTAGGGATAAAATTGAAAAGATGTACACCCGCGAAGTCGAAAACCTGCAAAGGGCGACTTCGGAAAAAAAGGGTATCCCGGTGAATCGAAAACCCGCAAAGGGCGGTTCACGCAAAAGTTAGGGATTGAAAAAGCAAATGATTGCGGTCCGAATTTGACACGGCATTGGTTAGTGGTTTTGGAGTACCTGAGGGTTCGTTTATCCGACACAATCTCTTCCGAAAATTGAATACCGGGAAAGCGCCAGAGTCAGGCGAGTCATAAGAGGATCAGCTCATGATGTTTGTCTGCACCATGTTGCCGACATGTATACAAATATTGTTTTGTATTTTTATGCTTTTGTGCATATATGTATGTGTGTGTGCGTAACTTCCTCTTTTCAGGAGTTGCATCCGGTGTACAAAATTTTGCCTATTCAGAGGCCTGTTATTAATAAAACATGTTATTCAGTATTTGATGTTTGTGCTTTACTGTTTTGTATGTGGAAAACGCCAATGTTCTGATGAACTTGCATGTGCATAACTTTGTTGGCCCTTGCCAATAATTGCTAAAACTTCGAATTGACTGAAGTAATGTCGCGAATGCTAACCCGAATAGATTTGGTTGTATAAATTTGTTTTGTCTCGTTTGTGTTTTGCAGGGTCCTCGCCCTTAAAGCGGACAATCAGAAAATGGTGGCCCCAGCCGGAGGCTCCGGATGAAGGACTTGACCTTATTTGATGTTATTTCCCAGCAGGTCGCACCTCACCCCCAGAGGTTGAGACGATGTTATCCCTTACCGAAGGAGGGATTATTTTCCCCAGAAGAGTATCCTCATGGAAGTTGTCCACAGGATATCCCCAGCAAGACAAGATCAGTGTCCCATGCAGAGTTTATACTCCCCAGAGAGTCGAGTACGTGCATGCTCAATCCCCAGCTGGGAGGATTCCCGCGGTGTATAACCAAGTCATAGTAGGTTCAGAAGGATTATTCCCAACGAGGATGGTTGTCTTTCTCCCCGCAGGTCGTCATGCCTTCGTCAGGATGATTATCCCCAGCGGAGTGGTAGTTCCGAGTTTGTAAACTGTACCCAAACAGTTGTCCCCCAGAAGGGTTGCTTTCCCCCCAGCTGAATTAATCTTCCCAACAGGTGTTATTCTTTCCTCCCAGTGGAAATTGATGGGTAATCTCTCCCCGGCAGAGTTGGTTGTATTTCTGGAATTTATTTTGCCAGAATACTTTGCGATACCCGTTCATCCCCAACAGGGTGGTATTTGTCCTCAACAGCCGTGTTGAAGCAAGCTTATCAGAGCTTCCCCAGCAGCCTGAACCTGCATTTGCATTTGCATACACTATCATATTTGCATCTACCAAAAAAACGTGTAGCATTTCCATGCCGTATGGAGCATTACGCCATTGTCAGACATACGCATGTTGAAACATATATCAGGTTGGTTAACCTTTTGCTTTTCAGGTGTGTTTCTCAACAGGAGTATGGGGTTCTATCTCAGATCTATTTCCAGATATTCGAAGTCTCGCTGTGAGACATATGATGACACAGTTCTTGTTATCATTCCCCACAGAGTTACTGGTTGAAGTTTCTCTTATCCGACCAACGGAGTGTTTTCTTCAGGTTTGCTGTCGCGGCAGCATGTCAGGGTTTCATAAATCAAAATTTCAGAAGTGGTCACTTGTTGTCGAAATGGGTGTCGGGCAGTTATTTTCAGAATATCCCCAGTGGAGTTAGCTACTACCGCGAACAGGCTAGGAAGCTATATCCAAGGTTATTTTTTCCCGTATGAATCAGGCGGATGAACTTTCCTGTATGAACCAGGCAGATGTGTTATGTTTTCCCGTAAGAAGCAGGCGGATGAAATTTTCTGTATGAACCAGGCAGATGTGTTATGTTTTCCCGTAAGAATCAGGTGGATGAACTTTCTTGTATGAACCAGGCAGATGTGTTATGTTTTCCCGTAAGAATCAAGCGGATGAACTTTCCTGTATGAACCAGACAGATGTGTTATGTTTTCCCGTAAGAATCAGGCGGATGAACTTTCCTATATGAATCAGGAAGATGTGTTATGTTTTCCCGTAAGAATCAGGCGGATGAACTTTCCTGTAGGAACCAGGCAGATGTGTTATGTTTTCCCGTAAGAATCAGGCGGATGAACTTTCCTCTATGAACCAGGCAGATGTGTTATGTTTTCTCGTAAGAATCAGGCGGATGAACTTTCCTGTAAGAACCAGGGAGATGTGTTATGTTTTCCCGTATGAAGCAGGCGGATGAACTTTCCTGTATGAACCAGGCAGATGTGTTATGTTTTCCCATATGAAACAAGCGGATGAAATTTCCTATAAGAATCAGGTAGCAGGAGGATGAACCTTTCCGGTACCCAGATAGATAACTCCCCCCGTGATAGACAGAGTATGTGAGTTGTGTTCCGATGGTGACAAAAGTATTTTCCCCAAGGAAGTCACCGTGATTTCCTCGTATTACTATCCTCAGTAGAGTCCCCTTCAAAGTCGTTTTTGGGCTTGACCAACGGAGTTAGCTACTGCAGAGGTGGGCAGAGAAACAGTATTCAGATGTGCTTTCCCGTATGAAGCAGGCGGATGGACTTTCCTGTGATCAGGCAGATGACTTTTCCCATATGAAGTAGACGGATGGGGTTTTCTTGTGTTTAGACAGATGATGTGCCTGTAGAGATAGGTGGATAAGTTCCCTGTGATTAGACAGAATTATTGCCCCAGCGAAGTCGTCGGGATGTTTCTGTGTTGACAAAATATAGCGTCCTGACATGGATAAAGTTCTATCCCCGCAATGATAGAGTCTTTTCTGGGCTGATGAAAATACTCCCCAGCACGGTCGGTAATTGATCAGTTTGTTGCCGTAACAACTGGGTCCAGACAGCAGATGTGGTTTTCCAAGTAGTTTGTGCAGTTTATTTCTGCGGTTGGCAAATTTTAGGCTTCTTGGTATTCAACCGTCTCTATAGTTTCAAATGGATCTTTGGCCAACATGAAACTTGTAGAGCTTCTCAATAGCTTTAATTTGAGTACTAGAAGTCTTCAAGAAGATTTGTAGAACTCAAGTTATGGTTCTTGCAAGTTATGGGTCATCAGAGGACACTGAAAGTTATCTGTGAAAGTCACTTGACTTCCAAGAAACTTTTACCCATCAAGGAGTGTTCAAATGGATTCTTGGCCAACATAGGAATTGTAGGGCTTGATCTTAGCTTTAATTAGAGTACTATAAGTCCTCAAGAGGATTTGTAGAACTCAAGTTATGATCTTGGCAATCCATGGGTATTTTGGGGAGTTGAATTATAGGTCATTTTCCAACATAGGTCAAAATCTTTATCTTCCACTCCTCAAATGGAAAAATGTTCAACATGAGATGTGCTTAAAATGATGTTTTTGGGCTAGGTAAGAAGTCATGAGAGCTTGGAAGGGATTGTATCACAAAATTGCAAAAATGGCCTAAAATAAGGATGGATTTCAAATGAACCAAAGAGGAAAATGGAGATTTTTGAGCTATAGGTCCAAACCAAGCCATATGACATGCCAAATTGATTGGAAAACTCATTTTGGAAACAATGACATTGCCACATTTTTGAGTTGAGGGATAATTCCATGACTTCCTTTGTAAAGTGGTTACTTACATTATAAGTCACATATGCAAAACCACTCTTTAGAGCATGACCAAGGCCTTAACCCTTGCTAATCCCTTCAATATGTCATCTAAGGAGAAATTGGATCAGAATGAGGTGCAAATACAAGCTTAGAACTCAGCTTCCATGTATGAACTTCTCATGACATTTTCAAATGCAAGAGATATTGAACTTCTCATTAGAGCTTTCCAGAGGTTTCTAGATCATTCATACACCTTCTATATAAGTATTAGAAGAGGTTCAAGGCATTGGTGGGGGGAAATTGAGGGAGAATTCAGAGATTGCATTCTGAATATTCATCTTGCAAAACAGAATCGGTTACATCATTTTGATCCATTTCAATCCATTCTTTTGTATTCAATAGCTTCCTCTCGAGTGTGTGAGTGATTCCAGATAGAATTCAAGCCAAGATTGCTGCAGAATCGTGAGTTGGCATATGGAGTTCATAGCTTTCAATTGAAAATCGCATCTGGTGATTCAAGGGGTTTCAATCCATTTCTTTGCATACAGAAGTTCCCTTTGGTGATATTGAAGCTATCTGGAGATTCGTGAGGCTTGATTTGGAGGTTTTATCACTCTGTTCATCCAAGATTTGCAGGTATGTAAAATTCATTCTATGGCTTAATGTAGGTATAATTGTTAGGTTTTAGATAGTTAGATGTGTTACAGATGATGGTTAGGTGGTTTCTGGTACATAAATTTGAAGATTAGAGACCAAATTAGGATGGACCAGATTTCTTGTGAGGATCGTATATTGCAGTTCTTGGAGGTTTAAACCTAGTTTGATAGTGGATTTTACTCAGTGTGAAGTGTAGTTGATCCTAGGCTTTTCAATTTTGAGTTTGGTGAGAATTTATGTCTGAGCATTTTCTGAGCTACCATTCGTGTTTTGAGAAGGAGAAGGTTTCAATGCAAATGGATGGTATGGTTAGATTCCTGAGGAGAAAACAAGAAGGATGATGTATTCAGGTTTAGGTTTTGGTGAGGATTAAGAATAATGGTGTTTGGGGACGATGGTGGCTCCACCGCCGGCCACCGTCTGTGTTTTTCCCTCCCACGTTTAAAATTTGGAGAAGATGAACCTGGCACCCTTGGATCATGCTCTGACCTTGACTAGATTATGGAATGCACGGCCAGGATGTGTTGTTGAAATCTAAAGAAAATGAAAGGAAGTGAAACTCACCGTTTCACTTAAGTGAGTGGCATGGGCTTAGTGAGATCTTGCTAACCACACCCCTTTCTGAGGCCCATTTGAGAATAACACTTGAGATAGTTGCTATTTGGCACGGTCATTTTCCATTTTCAGTTGATTTTGCATTCTTATTTTCTGAAGTGAATTGGTCTTAAGGCGCGCTTGCTGTTAACACCCCCATATGGGCCCATCTCTGATATTGTACTGCATGTAATTGCTATTCCACACGCCTTTTTTTTCATTTTCTTTTATATTCCTTTTATTTTCACATTTTATTTAGGTTAATTAGAAAATTCATAACAAATTGAAAAAAGGTCATTTTAGGGTGAGGATTCTTTCCTTGTTTTCCTTAGGGTTTCTAGAATTTAATAAAACAATAAAAACATTAATTCATGCATTTTTCATTTTTTGGTATATTTTACAATTTTATTGATTTTATTTGGCATTTGTTTGATACCTTATTTTTCTGAATTTAGTATGAGAGATTGGTGCATGATTTTTGATTGATTCTTGTCAGGTTGATTAGGTTAGGGAGTCATGCTCCCTTAGTGATTTTTCTTATATTTTTATGATGAAATTTAGGTTAGTTTTGAATAACGAATTTTAGGGTGCTAGGATTAGGGTTTTACAACACTTAGGTGTAGTTTAGGGCATAGTTTGGAGACTTAGGGTTTTATTTAGGCCTTGGGGTTTATGTGGGGTCTAGGGTAAATAGTTAGGTTCCCTTGGAAATTAATCTAGGATTTTATGATGAGTGTTACTATTTTATTTGATTTTTGCAAATTGGGTGATGTTTGTGTGTTTCCCTTTTGGGCTTTTGGTTTGTTTGTGGGGTTTGGGTCATTTCAATTGGGTGTTGGGCTTGGGCTTGGTTTGTTGGAGCTAATGAAAACTTGGAGGATGATTGAAGACAAAGGATGGAGCTTGATGCATGAGATTCTTATCCTTGAAGGTTGCTTTTGAAGACTTATGAGATAGGAGATATAGGGAGAGCGTTAAATTAGACTGATTTCTTCTTTCAAACATAGAGAGCTTCTTGTGCCTCTATTCTATCCCATGACACAAGGTCCCCCAAAGAAGTTCCATCTTTCCTTAGGAGGGATGTAGAGCAAGCTTTGGTTGGGTAGAACCTTGAGGATACCTTTTACTTGCTATGCTAAGATCTTAGTGATTTCCCTGGGTTGTCACTGAGCCTCTTAACATCTCAACTTCATCTATCATTAATTAATTCTCTGTTGGAGTGGTGGCATGGAAGATGGGAACCTATTGAAGATAAATTGCATTAAAGATTGATAAGGATAAAGCTTGTGCCTGTCAAAGCTGGGTATCTGTTGAAGACTAGGGTTTTGCTGTTGATTGAAGCTGTCTACTGGTTGAGGTTCATGCTTGCTAGAGCTAGGGCTTATTGAAGATAGGAGCTTATCTAAAGCTTGAAGATGGTTGAAGAGTGAAGATAGGGTCTTGCTGGGAGAAGTTGTTACTGTCACCCTTTTTGCCGTTAATCAACTGTAGCTGTCAGAGTTGTTGTTGTTTGAACTGCTTACTGTAGGAGCTGGTGTTGCTGTCAGAGCTGGTGTTGGGTTTTATTTCTTTTACTGTATTGTCTGCTGGCCTGTTCAGCTTGCCCCTTAGGTTTGAAGTGAAGTTGTTTCACTTTGCCTATTGTCTTCCCAGGTTCGAGGTTGAGTGGGACTCCCTTGCCTCGCTTGTATTGATGCATTGCATGCATGTTTACTGTTTACTGTATATATCTGTTTCTTTGGCTGTTTATCCCCTAGGATCTCTGTTTTTCTCTGTGCAAGAGAGAAATATGACAGACATTAGGTTTTAACCCATGCATGACAACATTAGGTTAGTTTTATCCCCTTTTCAAACCCTAGGTTTTTTTTAGAATTTCTTTTCTCATCTCAAAACAATTCAAAACACAGTAATAAGGATAATCGATGTCGTACGCTACGAGCCTTAAGCTATTTGACGGAGGGTTACTGGAGGGCCACTCTTCAGTAATTTGACTGCTTAGTGTGTTACCCCTAGGGTGACATACGACGTAGTCACCCTCAAATCATAGTCTCTAGTGTGTCAGAGATTGCAAACATCATAAAAAACACTTCTTGCGTAAAAGACTGAAAACAAACGTCAAAGTGTCATTTTTGTCCGCTTGGACTCTTAATCAGGAGAAAACCTTTTCAGAAGGATCTAAAAAACAGTCATACAAATCTGTGTCTTCCGTGGCCCGAACTACGTTTGCTCTGATCTTTCATGCTGTATGAAAGTGCGTAGGCATAGGATGTCGTATCCTAGCGAGCAACCTTCCCCTCCTTTCCCGTAGGTAGGCGAACTACGTTGACTCTGATTTCTCGTTCCAGACGGGAATACGTAGGCATAAAGTGCGATACTTTGCCGAGTCATTTTCTTTTCTTTTAACCCCAGACCCTTAGAGTAGATAGAATAACAATCCGTACTATAAAACAAGCGTGGATCCCGTCGAGTACGACGGACGTGAGGGGTGCTAATACCTTCCCCTTGCGTAACTGACTCCCGAATCCAGGATTTGGTTGCGATGACCATTCCTTTCCCGTTTTTGCGTTAGGTTTACTTCGAGCGTTTACTTTCCCTCCTTTGGGATAAATAACGCACGGTGGCGACTCTTCTGTTTAGCCAGCGCCGATTTTCACAGTAGCGGCAGCATGCACACACACATACATGCACGCATGCACACAGACACCCACACACCCACACACACACACACCCACTCACGCACACACAAATGCACACACACGCACACCCACACACACACACCCACCTAAACGCACACACGCACACACACACACCCACACCCACATACACCCGCACACAAACACACACATGCACACGCCCTCGCGCGCACACACATACACACATACACACACACACACACACACACATACAAACACACACACCCGCACGCACGCATGCACGCACACGCACACACACATACACACACACCGATAACCATACACACCTGCACACAGACACACACACACACACGCCCACGCGCACACACACACACGCATCTAACCGCACGCACGCACACTCGCACTCACACACACACATACTCACACACGCATGCACACTCACATACCCTCATGCGCGCGCGCACACACACACACATACCCACACACGCAAACACACACGCACCGACATCTGCACACAAACATACACGTACACGCACACACACACACTCACACACGCACGCACGCATGCACCCTCCCACCCGCACACACGTGCACACGCACACACACGCATGCACGCAAGCACACACTCAAGCACACACGCACGCACGCACGCGCACTCTAACACACACACACACACGCACGCACACATACGCAAGCATGCTCGCGCGTATGCAAATGCGCTCACGCACTCACACACGTACACACACACACACACTGACACCCGCACACACACACACACGCACGTACGTATGCATGCATGTACACACACACGCACACGCACACTCATACTCACGCATGCAAGCACACACTCACGCATGCACACACGCTCACACGCATGCACACACGCACACATGCACGCACTCACGCACTCACGCACGCACGCGCGCATGCACACACGCTCGCTCACACGCAAGCCCGCACACACTTGCACGTACGTTTATACACACACACGCGCGCACGCACACACGCACACACCCACACACGCACGCACGCTCGTACACACACATGCACACACACACACACCCACACCCACACACACACCCACCCACACACCCACACACACACACGCGCGCACACGCGCACAAACACGCACACACGCGCACACACACACACACGCACACACGTACGCACGCACGCCCACACACACGCACACACACACACATACACGTACGCAATCACGCACGCACGCTCGCACAAACACCCACCCATACACACACACACACACCGACTCGCATACACACACACATGCACACACACACTCACACACACACACCCTCACACACACACACATACACCCACACACACACACACACCCGCACATACACACACACACACACACACAACCACACACGCACCGACACCCACACACACACACACACAAGCCCGCACGCACGGACACAAGCACACACACACACAAGCACACACGCTCACACACACCCACACACTCACGCACACACGGACGCACGCACGCACACACACACATACAGGCACGCACGCAAGCACACGCACACGCACACACAAACAAACACCCAAACACACACACGCGCATGCACGCACACACACGCACACACACACACATGCGCGCGCACACACACACACACACACTCACTCACACCCACACACACACACACACACACACACATACAGACACCCACACGCACGCACGCACACACACACACACACACCTGCACCCACACACACCCGCACACAGACACGCACATGCACACACACATACACACTCGCACACATGCACGCACGCACGCATGCACTCACATGCAAGCATGCACGCATGCACGCACACGCACACACACACCCACACACGCACGCACACACACACACACACACACATACCTGCACTCGCACACACACATACACCGACACCCGCACACACACATTTACACACGCGCACACGAACACACACACAGACACGCACCCATGCATCCACACGCGCGCACACACACACACACACACACACACACACACACACACACACACACACACACACACACGTATGCAAGCACAAATTCACGAACGCACACCTGCACGCACGCACGCCCGCACACACTCACACGCATGCACGCACGCAAGCACACATATGCACGCACTCATGCACACCTGCGTGCGAACGCACGTGTAAATAACTATCCCACGCACCACCTTGCTCTAGCACACAAGCTCGTAACAAATCCTCCAATGATTGAATTATCCTTTCGGTTTGACCATCTGTTTGCAGATGATAAGTCGAACTCAATCTCAACTGCGAACCCAAATACTTTTGCAAACTTTCCCAAAACCTTGAAGTAAACCTTGGATCTCTATCCGATACAATGCTCTTGGGAACTCCATGCAACTTCACAATCACCCGAACATAGATCTCAGCTAACTTCTCCAAAGGATAACTAATATCAATCGGAATAAAGTGAGCAGATTTAGTAAGTCTATCAACAATCACCCAAATTGCATTGTGACCTCTCTGCGTATTCGGCAACCCCGTAACAAAATCCATCGAGATACCATCCCATTTCCACTCTAGGATATCCAACGGTTGCATTAATCCAATAGGTTTCTAATGTTACACTTTAGACTTTTGACAAGTCAAACACGCATACACAAACTGAGCCACATCTCTCTTCAACCCAGACCATCAAAAGATCTTCTTCAAGTCTTGGTACATCTTATTTGCTCCTGGATGAATACTCAAATTACTACGGTGTCCTTCCTCCAATATCATTCTTTTCAATTCCACATCATCAGGAATACAAATATGACCACGAAACCTCAAAATTCCAAAATCATCAACTTTGAAATCTTCATTCTCTTTTGTCATCAAGTCAACAAACTTCAAATCCAACTTTTGCCTCTCGCAAACGGTTGCAAGAAAATCATTCGTGATATGAAGCATACCAAGTTTAACGCTCCTCGACGTCATATCACAAACCAAACTAAAATCTCTAAAATTCTCCAATAATTCCCATTCCTTTACCATCATTGTGGACACATGCAAAGACTTCCGACTTAAGGCATCGGCCACCACATTTGCCTTACCCGGATGATAATTTAATCCAAAATCATAGTCCTTCAAAAGCTCTAGCCATCTTCTTTGCCTCATATTCAATTCCTTCTAATCAAATAAATACTTAAAATCTTGTGGTCACTAAAAACTTCAAATCTTGCACCATACAGATAATGCCTCCAAATTTTTAACACAAATACCATGACCGCTAATTCCAAATCATGAGTAGGGTAATTCTTTTTGTGCACTCTTAACTGCCTAGAAGCATAAGCCACAACCTTGCCATCTTGCATCAAAACACCACCCAAACCAGTCAAAGAAGCATCACAATATACCATAAAGGTTCTGTAGGATTCGGCAAAATCAAGATCGGCGTTGTTGTCAATCTTCTCCTTAACTCCATAAAACTCTTCTCACAATCAAAATCCCAAATAAAAGCTTTTCCCTTACAAGTTAACTGCTTTAACAGAAGTGCCAACTTCGAAAACCCTTCGATAATCCTCCGGTAATAACCTGCCAAGCCCAAGAAGCTTCGAATCTCCTTAACCGTTCTAGGTGTCTCCCATTGCATTACCGCATCAATCTTAGACAGATCAACACTAATACCATTACCTGAAATAACATGCCCAATAAAGCTCACTTCTGACAACCAAAATTCACACTTCGACAACTTGGCATACAATTGCTTCTCCCTCAAAATCTGTAACATAATTCTTAGATGTTCCTCATGATCTTCTTGAGACTTAGAATAAATCAGAATGTCGTCAATAAACACAACCACAAAACAATCCAACTGCTCATGAAAAATACGATTCATGTACTTCATAAACACACCTGGCGCATTAGAAACTCTGAATGGCATCACTAAATATTCGTGATGTCCATACCGTGTCCTAAAAGCTGTCTTTTGAACATCTCCTTCCTTCACACGAATCTGGTGATAACCTGATCTTAGATCAATCTTGCTAAAAACTCGTGCTCTAACCAATTGGTCCATCAAATCATCAATTCTAGGAAGCAGATACTTATTCTTAATTGTCACTTTGTTCAATTGTTGATAATCAATACATAACTGCATACTACCATCCTTTTTCTTTACTAACAACACCGATGCACCCCAAGGAGAAACACTTGGTCTCACAAACCTCTTTTCTAACAAATCATTCAATTGCTTCTTCAACTCTACCAATTCTGATGCTGACATACGATACGGTGCCATCGAAATAGGTCTAGTACCCGGAATTAGATCAATAGAAAATTCAACTTTCCTTTCTGGTGGTACATCTGTAATATCCTCGGGAAACACTTCTGGAAATTCACACACCATTGGAAACACGTCAAGTCCAACCTTGTCCTCTACCGATAACGATGCAAATAAACCAAACAACTGAGCTTCGTCCGCCAAAAGTTTCTTCAACTCTTCAGTGGATAGAAAACTCTCACTTTCATCATCTTCCAAAGAAGGAAACCTTACCAACTTATGATAGCAATCTAAATGAACTCTATTAAATTGCAACCAATTCATACCTAAAATCACATCCAAGCCTTCCAACGGCAAACACACCAAATCCATAAGAAAGTCTTGACCATACATGGTCAAGGGACAACTTACGCACACCAAAGAAGTAGTTACCGACCCTGAAGCAGGAGTCTCAATAACCATGCCACCACTCAAAGAAACCATGCGCAAACCCAAACGCCTAGCACATTCAAGAGAAATGAATGAATGAGTCGCTCCAGTATCAATAATAGCAACTAAAGGCATATTATTAATAAAGCACGTACCTTTAATCAAGCGATCCGCATTAGTAGTGTCTGAATCGGCTAATGCAAATACTTTTCCACCCGAATGAGCTTGCTTTGGTTTAGTACACTTGGTGCTAATATGACCAACTTCTCCATAGTTAAAACACTTTACCACATTCCTTCTACACTCAGAAGTGGTATGTCCAAAACTTCCACAAGTAGCACACTTCTCCGTAGACTTCCCACACTCAAAAGATTTGTGACCCATCATGCCACACTTGTAACATTTGACTGCACCCGAACTTCCACCTCCCGATTTCCTATCGAAGTTTCCCCTATACTTGCCCTTATCAACAGGCGTCACATAAGGTCCACTCTTCACTTGTTGCTTGCCTTTCTTCTCACTCAAACTCTTGTAGTGAGTAGAACGAGCTCTACTATCCTCTTCAAAAATCCTACAACATTCGGTCAAGTCCGAAAATCTTCGTATCCTCTGGTAACCCACCGCTTGCTTTATCTCCGGACGCAAGCCATTCTCATACTTAATGCACTTAGAGAACTTTGTCGTAATAGCTGCATAATGAGGATGAAACTGCACTAATTCTACCAACTTAGCCGTGTAATCTACCACATACATGTTGCCTTGTTTCAACTCAAGGAATTCCATTTCCTTTTTACCCTTCACACTCTCAGGATAGTACTTCCTCAAAAATTCAGTGCGGAACAAATCCCAAATAATTTCTTCATCATCCACCTCAAGAACTTGTCTCATACTGACCCACCAGTCATCAGCCTCTTCCCTCAACATATGAGTCCCAAGTCTCACCTTATTTCCTTCAGCACAGTTCATAACTCTAAAGATTCTCTCAACCTCCTTCAACCAGATCTGAGCATCGTCAGGATCAAACCTTCCTTTGAATACAGGCGGCTGATTCTTTCTAAACTCATCATTCACATTCACATTCGGTGCACCTTGCACCGCCCTTGCCATAGCCTCCAATGTCGCAGCCATAGCAGTGTCATTACAACCAGCCATATTCTGAGGATTTCCAAAAATAACAACAAGGTCAAACAACCATTTAACCAACACAACAAGAAGACAGACACAACTGACTCAACACTGACTCTGATACCACTTAATGTAACACCCCCTTTCTATACCCCCAAAATAAACAATTAAATCATTTAGGCACTTAATAAAATTCCATCAGAGTATAATTATAACATGGTATAAAAGAGGCGCATCACATTATCATCGAAATGAAGCATAAATAATACCTGCTCATAAAGATATGTAACAAAAGGGGTAAATCTCAACTAAAAACAAAACATAGCGCTTAAAACCCACATATCAACATTTAGAATAAAGCGGAAACATCTAAACATTGAAATAACTTCATTGCCATAAGCATCATATACAACATTCAGACTAATTCAATTCATCAGTTAAGTTTACAAAACATTCAGCAGCAGATACATACGCAGATGTATCACAAAAGAATCAAAACAATTCCTAACTACCCAATGTTACATATCAGAGCCATCTGACCAAAAGAAATGAAGACTAGCTTCACAAAAGACCTCCAACATCCTACTCTGCAAAATGTCTCATAGAGCATTATAAAACAGCAGAAGGGTGAGAAACATTATCATAACAAACAATGCATAAAATTATGTGCATCATAAAACACAATTACAATATACACGCAATTCACATTTCTCACCACAACTTGTTACAATACATCACAATGTACACGTACATAATCAATCATATTCACCAATTCATGCTTCACAATTCATAACATTTCACTTAAACATTTACAATTATGTTCAATTCACCAAAACATCATATAAAGATGATAATGCAACTCATAGAGACCGACTCACGACTCTATGCAGATGCAAATGCGGTACCGACTCGTTCAGCAGGTTCAATTGAAGAACCAAAATGGAACAATCGCTCGTTACCGAAGTAACTCCCTGTCGGGCCTACGATGTTCACCCATCGCTCACACCCCACATGGGCACACGATGTTTCAGGATTGCTCACACCTCACATGGGCACACAATCCGATTGCTCACACCCCACAAGGGCACACAACTGTTCTGCAGATTCTCCACGGAATCAAAATAAACCATCGCTCACACCCCACAAGGGCACACGATCGTTTCTGCAGATCCTCCTAGGGATCAAATTAACTAAACCATCGCTCACACCCCACAAGGGCACACGAGGTTTCTGCAGATCCTACACGAGATCAGACACACAAGAATGCAATCATGATGCTACACATGCAACACGACTCAATACACTCTTAAAATGCACACATGTTTACAAACATATTCAAGCATTCTTCACACCATACAAGTACATGAAATTATGCACATTCACATCAATATCACCATGCAATTCCATTTAATTCGAACAATTACACAAAATTGCCAAACGACCACATACACATTCCAAAATTCACAATCTAGGATTCACGCCATACGGCTACCCACAACACAATATAACTCAGCATGATTGATGCCTCGAGCAAGAAAATAATCAAAGTTAAGTCGGAAACTATTAGGGACCAATTGATACTAATTTTTATATATTTTTATCGGTCCCTTTTACCAATTTCTTATTAAAATCACACAATTTTTATCACAATTTTTGTAAACATTTAATTTAAGTTATTTTATTTTGTTCGATTAGATATTTCACCTTTTCTCTAGTTTTTGTAGAATGTATGTCAAGAACAGAATGATCTCCAGAGCAACTCTTGAGGATAAAAGCTTGGAAAAGGAATTGATGAGAAAACACAAACAAAACAAAGCAATTTTGTTTTTGACTGTTTGCTCCGCGACCAACCTTCGAGCCGCGAACTGGGTGAAATCAGCCACATGCAAAGTTGGTGACACATGTCATGTCTTAGGAGAAAAACCACTTTTTGTAGGGTGGCACCCCATAGCTTATTTATGACACTTTTCCCTTGCATGTAAGACATAATCATTCCACCCTTGAGTCTTAGTCTCTCCTAGGTTTGGAAGTTGATCTTAGAAAGATTTCTAGAGGATTTTCTTGTTTTTTTTTAGAGTTTTGCATGCAAGAGAAATTCTTGAAGAATTTTCCATGGAACCAATGAAGATGATGAGTAGCTAAATTCCTTTTTGGCAAGGTTGAGGTAGTATTTATCTTTTGTTATTTATGTAACATTTGTATCCTTGCATGTAACAAACTTCATCTTTGATAAGGAATAATATTTTCTCTCTTTACATTACAAAATTAGAATTGAATTATTATTGAGAAAGGTAGTTTGATTCTTGAACTAAAATAATTTTCCAAGTAGAGAATAAATTGTAGAGATAGATTTATTCACTACTTTTTCTATTGTGTTAAGCATTCAAGATTATTATATCAATAGTTAGATGGAGAAATCATCTAAGGATTTATATAGTAACTATCACAATCTTATTTAGACAGAAATATTATTGAGAGGACACTTGAATATTATCAATGGAGTTTGAATGCATGCATGTGATATTAAGAATACATAAAGAACAAAGATAATGAAACTAAATCTTGACAAGGCTTCTAAACTTTATTCTAAAACCATTTTTATTGTCTTAATTTTCTTATATGTGAAAAGAATACTTTAGTCATAAACAAACAATTCAAATACCTTTTGAACTTACAACAATCGAAATTATAGAACGGCGGTAGTAACACCAATCTCTGTGGATACGATATTAAAAATATTTGCCGGAAATATACTTTTCAACAAATTGGCGCCGTTGTGGGGGATTGGTGTCGATATTACATGCATTGCAATAATTCATTGTTCTAAGTTCTTGTTTTTATTTTTATTTCTATCACTCTTGTGTTTCACTTGGTTTGTTATTTTTGTAGATTCTAGTGCATGCGAGAAAAAGCCACCGAGGAGTAATTTCAATTCGACCCCGAAATTGAAAGAACAATCCGAAGGCTTAATAGCAAGACACGAAGGAGAAAGAAACTAGCCGACGAAAGGAACCGGAGAGAAGAAGCAACAAATTCTGCACTTGCTCAAATTTAAGAGGAAGTTGTAGAAACTGTTGAAGGAAGTATGGGTGACGACGCTCGTACCGAAATGTCCGCTAATAGTCCAAGGCGGACAACTCAATTTGCTCGAGGCGGAAGGAATACGGAGATGAAGACCGGAATCCTTCAACTCCTTTATGCAAATCCATTCACCGGAATGGATCATGAAGATTCGTACAACCATCTCATCGAATTTTATGAGATTGCGGGTTCTACGGGAGTAGATGAAGCAGGTGAAGAAAACTTATTCAAGAGAATGTTCTCACATTCATTGGTGGGAAAAGCAAAAGAGTGGTACCTTGATCAACCAACAAGAGTGATGACGGATTGGAATTTGTTAGAAGAAAGATTTCTAGAGAGGTACTACCCTCAATCCCGATTCATGGAAGCCAAAACGGCTATTTCGGTGTTCACACAAGGAAGCAACGAGTCTCTAAACGAGGCTTGGGAAAGATTCAAATCCATGTTGAGGAAATGCAAAGGTAACGGTTTTGATGATCTCACACAAATTCACATTTTTCTCAACGGACTTAAAACATCACAAAAGACACTCTTAGATGCTACCGCAGGTGGTTCTCTCATGTCAAAGAATGCGGAGGAAGCAAAAACCATTATCGATCAAATGGCACTCAATGATCGACAAAGTCAACACGACCTTAATCCTTCACAAAGGAAAGCGGAAGTTCTTGAGTTGAATACCAATGATGCCATACTTGCTCAAAACAAGCTACTCTCTCAACAAGTGGAGTTGTTCACTCAACAAATGTCCAAACTTCTACAACAATTGAAAAAGATTCATGGAACACAAGTTAGACATCAAGTAGTAAGTTGTGAACTTTGTCAAGGAGATCATCCAACCAGATTTTGTCCCCCGATTCAAGAGGAAGTAAGTTATGTCAACAATCAAGGTCAAGGTTACCAAATATATCCCCCACGACACAACAACACTTTTCAAATGAACAACCAAGGCTACCAACAATCAAGATTCAACAACCAGAATTTTCAGCAAGAAAATCCATATCAAAGTCCAAACACACAAGTCCAACAATCACAAGGCGGAAGTTCCAAGTTAGAAGATACGCTTGCACAATTCATACAAGCTTCCATGGCAAGTCAAAAAAGCAATGAAGCAACAATCAAAAACTTGGAGACTCAAGTAGGCCAACTTGCAAAACAATTGGCAGAACAACAAGCAAGTCCATCGTTCTCCACCAACACTCAAACTAATCCAAGGGAGCATTGTAAAGCAATATTTACAAGAAGAAGTACAGTGGAGGATGATACAAATATCATAGATGGAAACCAAGAGGAGAAAGTGTTGGAAGCTCAAAATGATGAGGAGAAAAATTTATCTCAGGTCGCGCCGCGAACTGTACAAAAAAAGAATCATGAGGGTAATGTTCAGAAAGAGTCAAAGTTGAAGAACAAAAGAGGGGAAAAAGTTGTGAGTCATGTTCCAGCCCAACACTTACCTTACCCACACGCACCATCAAGGAAGGACAATGCAAGGCACTATGCATGGTTTAGGGATATACTCAAGCAACTTCAAATTAGTATTCCATTCACCGAAGCGTTAGAACAAATGCCAAAATACGCAAAGTTCTTGAAAGATAGTCTCACAAAAAAGAAGAGGTATACTGAAGATGAAACAGGTTTACTTGATGCACGGTGCAGCGCTATAATTCAAAAAAACATCCCAAGGAAGGAGTCTGATCCGGGCCGAGTAGTTTTACCGGTGACCATTGGAGATACGTACACTGGCAATGATTTGGTTGATCTAGGATCCAACAACAATCTAATTCCCTTATCTATTGTTAAAAGGTTAGGGAACATTGAGATGAAGTCTACAAGAATGACTCTCCAACTAGCCGACAAGTCCACCACTTCACCATACGGAGTTGCTCAAGATATGCTAGTCAAGGTAGACAAGTTCTTCTTCCTGGTGGATTTTGTGGTAGTAGACATGGATGAGGATCGTGATGTTCCTTTAATTCTCAGAAGGCCATTCATGAAGACAGCCCGGATGGTGATTGAAATTGATGATGGTCTCATGAAAGTGAGAGTGCAAGATGAAGAAGTAACTTTTAATCTTTTTGAAGTCATGAAGCATCCTAAAGACAAGCACGATTCCTTCCGAATCGATGTAATCAAGGAGGAAATCATTGAAGTTGCAAATCAAGTCCATCTTTCTAGTCCCTTGGAGAGATCTCTTATAGGAGCTTACAACGTCTCAACCCAAAAGGAGGAAAAAGAAATTGCGGAAATTTTGTGTGAATTAGGGTCTTGTGGAGATATCACCTCTCATGAAGAAAAAATTGAGGAGTTGGATGAGAAGAAGAAAGTGGAAGAATCAAGGTTGGAATTGAAAATGCTACCCCCACATTTGAAGTATGTTTTATCCACCCAAGAGGAGCAGACATTGACACAAGTGTTGAAAAAGAATGAAGGGGCAATTGGATGGGTGTTATCGGATTCAAAAAATTTTCAAAATCCTAACCAGTTCGCGCCACGACCACCCTTCGCTCCGCGAACTGAGAAAAGTGTGCATTTTGTTTTTGACAGGTCGCGCCGCGACCACCCTTCGAGCCGCGAACTGAAGCAAAAAAAAATGTCCCCTATTTCTTTTTACTCACTCTCCTCTCACACCAACCATCCTCAAACCCCATTTATCACTCTTTGCTTATGCAAATTGGCCTGAGGGCAGGCCATCTTTTATTGGGGGGGGGGGGGGGGGGGGCAGGAAGCAGTAGCCACGCTCCAGGCACGGACCAAGATGCACAGATGGAAGATGTTTTAGGAACTGCGGGAGGTGGTGAAGATGATGAAGAAGAGTGAAGATCTTATGTGGTAGTAGTTATATTTTTTTTATGTTATTTTAGTTTTGTTATTTTAATTTCGTTTTTGCATTATGTGCATTGGTGGCTCTAGTTTCACCACTAGACTTGTTGTTGGATGCATTTCTATTTTGTGACTTTTAAATTGTGTGTTTTTAAAAAACCTTTGTGGTATACCCCATTTTTCTAAAAAAACTTTTTGTTTAATTGTCTCTGTGCTTGAGTGATTTGAAGGAACCAAGAGGATTGTGACGAACAAGTTGGGAAAATTTAAGTGGTGATGATAAGAACCAGCTGTCGACACTTCAAGGTACACCTTATTTTTATTTTCAGACTTTATATGAATAATTTAATGGTGTGTTACAAATTTTTTATCATAAAATTCCTTGAGTTACATGTTTACTTTGAATCAAATTAGGACCTAACCAATTGTGAGGAAACCTTTTATTGTACACTAAAATGCGGGAGACCGACAATTTCTTTTCAACTCATTCTTATCATGCTAAATCATACATTAATCTAATTTTTGAGAAAACATTTTTGAAAAGGATAGAGGCAATCTTTGTTTTTGAGAAAAACCACTTGGCCAAAGAAAGTAAAAACCTTGTGAGGAGTGATCCGTAGTAAAACCCCTTTTGAGCCTATAGTAGGATCCATCCAATGTATAAATTTAAATACCATTGATAATATGGTAAATGGATCCTAAATTCTTTCATTTCAAGTAAACCTAAACCAAAGTTGGTCACATGTTGATTTTTGCCTATGTCTAAGTAGAGAGCTTGATAGCATCAACTTTGGTCAAAATGATAAAGTTGGGGAGAAAACATAATACATCACCTTGAAAACATTTGAGCTAACAAAAAGAAAAATGAAAAGAAAAGCTCATATATATATATATATATATATATATATATATATATATATATATATATATATATATATATATATATATATATATATATATATATATATATATATATATATATATATATATATATATATATATATATATATATATATATATATATATATATATATATATATATATATATATATATATATATATATATATATATATATATATATATATATATATATATATATATATATATATATATATATATATATATATATATATATATATATATATATATATATATATATATATATATATATATATATATATATATATATATATATATATATATATATATATATATATATATATATATATATATATATATATATATATATATATATATATATATAAAATAATAATAATTTTGGTGAATAAAAGGAAATGCTCTCTTAGAATATGCAATCTTTAATTGAGTCATTGTGATCATGTCCTTTCTCTATAACCCGAACTACATTATAACCCTTAAAAGACCTCTTGATTCTCAAAATTTTCTCATGATTTAGTGTGTGTTGTTATAAACGCATGATTCGATTTGATGTTGATTTAATTGTTCGGATGAGTGTAAGAAAACCCTTATGATTATTCATCATCACTATGATATGTGTGTAGTTTTGATTCAATTTGGACATGTATTACTTGGAATTTCTTGGTATAATTTTTGTAGCCATCCATTATTTTTATTCATGTTTTGTCTAATATTGAAAGTATGTGTATCAATAGAGTGTTGTATGCTTTTGAACCATTTGAATATCATCCTCTAACACTTGTTTCATTCCTTGCTTTCGTAAATTGGTTTGCTTTAACGAATGACTTTTGTTTAGGGATAAACAAAACGATAAGTTGGGGAGAGTTGTTAGGGACCAATTGATACTAATTTTTATATATTTTTATCGGTCCCTTTTACCAATTTCTTATTAAAATCACATAATTTTTATCACAATTTTTGTAAACATTTAATTTAAGTTATTTTATTTTGTTCGATTAGATATTTCACTTTTTCTCTAGTTTTTGTAGAATGTATGTCAAGAACAGAATGATCTCCAGAGCAACTCTTGAGGATAAAAGCTTGGAAAAGGAATTGGTGAGAAAACACAAACAAAACAAAGCAATTTTGTTTTTGACTGTTCGCGTCGCAACCAACCTTCGAGCCGCGAACTGGGTGAAATCAGCCACATGCAAAGTTTGTGACACATGTCATGTCTTAGGAGAAAAACCACTTTTTGTAGGGTGGTGCCCCATAGCTTATTTATGACACTTTTCCCTTGCATGTTGTTGCATCCTAATTTTTGACCTTAAGAGTCCACCTCTCTTTTTGTATTTTTATCTATTTTTATGGGAATTTTTTTATCAGGACTAACGAAGGTGTGCAGGATCATTTTGGCTTTTTTTTGAAACGTCTCCGGCCGGTTTTATGCGGCCTTTTAGTGAAATAATGAGGACTCAAATTCAAGGACAAGTCATATATGTTTGAAATCCAGCAGGGCATTTAGTTCAACTGTGCAAATTCAAGAAGCTTTTTCTCTATCAAGGGAGGATAGGTTCCATCAAGTTTTAGGTTCAAAAATGATTCAAATCTTGCCATGGAATTAGTTCAAACGTTTCATTACAAGAATACAAAGTCCAAGTCCAACGAAAACCAATTACGAGAGGTATTATTATCGGCATGAATTGAGCATGCTAGACTTGAGAGGATTAAGGCAAGAACACTGCAGAGGATGAATATTAAATATCCTTTAGTAATTTGAGCATAAGCTGTTTAAAGGGAACGTACATCATTGTTTTTAAGTCAATCAAGTATCTAAGACAATTCCGAATTTGAGGAGGTTTATTGCAAGACTGTATCCAAACTTCAAATAGAGAAAAAAACCTCATCGTTGATTCAAGTGATGTTCATACATTAAATTACAAGAGAATAAAATCTAAAAATAACTTAAAGAGTATCCTTATTTATCTTGGTGGAATGATCTGCCTTGATACCATCTGCTAAAGCTCTGATGCCGTTACCAAAATCCACGGGACATGTTCGGAAACTGCACCGACAAGAATCTATCAGACAAGCTGCAAGTTCATAACCTGAGCTCCTCCGTGACGACATGATTAACGCACCAATACGAGAGCTGCTTCGAACCTTTGACGCAACAACCCAAACAAGCAGAATCCTATGGAAATCGAGCACTTTGAAACTACGAAGCAGCAACCATCTACGACTTTCCAAAGTCATCCCATTAAAACCTGCAAATACCACACAAACAATGATCAGAGCACCATCAGCAACAGTTAATGAGATTGTTTCGAAAATCTAAGGGGGAGATGAAGTGATTTAAGGACAGCCCTCAGAAAGTTCATCATTAGGCAGAAACACGAGCGGCCAGAAGAGCGACAGCCAAGGCTGTCACCAACTCCTTACCGTACATCGGACGAGTAAAATTCGGATAACTAATTGCAAACAGCCATCACAAGCAACATTGATGCAGCAACAACCTTTTCGATTCCCTCATAGGCTCAGACTGTTACGTCGTCATCACCAAAACCTTTCTCGGACTTCAACGTGACTCAAGCATCGCATTCAACCAACAGTATGCAAAGGAAACCGTATTCTCAACAATCCTAGCTTACGGTTCAGACATGACGTCATCATCACCATTCCAAACTCCATCTGACAATAGCAGCTCCTGAAATACAAACAACAACAATCCAGCATGGTACCATGATATCAGCTCACCAATGCCAACAACAGAATAACATCAACAATGATAATTACAAACAAGCACTCACAACAACAATACCAGGATCAACCATTGCAAGTATGATACAAGGTCCAAGACTGAGAATCGAGACAAATGTAGCCCTCAGTAAGTGCATCATCGGGCGTAAACTCAAGCGGCCGGGAGGACTATGACCGAAGCCCTTATCAACTCCTTACCAGGCGTCGAGAAATCGTATTTCAAACAGAAAACAACTAGGCTCAGTTGACTCAACATATTTCGAAAGCAACCGCCAATATTCGAAAGCAACCATAATTCCGTCAAGCTCAGACGACGTCATCATTGCTCGCACCTTTCCCGATTAAGCATCGATCAAGTGTAAACCTTGCCCTGCGAAGAAGGAAAGAAAACGTTAACTCAGAGTCAGCAGAATATTCGTAAAGAATATTCGAAGAATAATATAAGATGCCTTTGAATCATATCCAATCCCAATTGAAGCGCAAAATCGGAGATTTAATCAAGTCATCATTGCAAATCAACAAAATGGGAAAGTTTTCAAATCCGATTAAAACCAAAATGGAAACCCACAATCAATCTCAAATCAAAACATTAAGTCGTACAAGGCTTATAAATTGAGGAAAATTCATAACAGTTGAAAAAAACACAAAAAAACCCCAAGTTCAACAAAACCTAAGATACAAAAGTTGGTAAGAGGAATACTTATCTCGTACTGATCAATCGTCCGCAAAACCCTTCGCACCTTTCAGAATCACGATCTTAACCACAAAAGCTTCGACGAAAAAATCACGAGAGCTCAGATCGAAAGAGGCGTCATCCTCGCGTTCGCTCAGACGCTTTCACCGAAACATCACCGCAAACAAAAGAAAAGCCGCCTTCAAGAAGCCACCGACGGTTCTCCAAAGTCACCATCGAGGCAAATCATAACCGTAAGCCGCTGCTAACACACTGTTTGCTCTATCTTTGGCTATTCTTGCAGGATCCATTTACATGCAGAGGCGATCGAAGGAGATTGAGAGGAAGATGATGGATTGAAAAGTCGCAAGTGAAAGAGAGCGGGAAGGATCTCCGATTTGGGGCTTAGGGTTTACCTTGCCCGTTTTTGTTTATTCTTTTTTTATGTAAAATATGTAAATGCAATCATCACGTACACACACCACCACTACCACGTATAACGCATGCTTTCCCTTAATCACCCCCTAATCACTAATTAACCCTTAATTACCATTAATTTTTTCAATTAAATCTCTATCATCACTTAATCAGTTTCCATTAGAAATAAACCTTTTTTTTTCATAAAACTAAACTAATACTTTTTAACTAATTAATCCATTTTTTCAAATCACCTTTTATAAATTAATAAGTATTTTTAGATAAATAATAATAATCTATTTTATACTTAAAATGACTCTCTTTAAAAATAAAAAAAAACTATAATAACCTTTTTTATCTTAATAAAATTCCTCTTAAAAATCCTATTAATTCGCTTAAAACCTTTTGCCAATTAAAATCAAATTAACCTTTTAATAATATTTTAATTGACAACTTTGTTTATCCACTAAAGAAAAACTTTTACAAATAAAATCAACTTTTCATCCAAAATCAAATCAATTTTTATTTCAAACCGAAATCAATCAAATCGACTTAATCGACATCGTAAAACCAATTTAATCAATCACATCTCACTTCACCGACACATGCACTAACACTTAGCGCTTTCATGCGTATGTATGGTTATTTCTTATCTGCTCTTATTTATCCACAATGCACACACGCACCTAGCGCTTTCATGCGTATGTGTATGGTTTTATTCTTGCCTTTACTTATCCGCAATTTCTTTGTTCCCCGCAATTTATATCTATCATCATTGCATTACATTGCATCCGTCCAAAGGAAAAACCTACACATAATTCAACGTTGTGTGTAGTTGCACATCATTTGCATCATATTCCCCTCGATCCTTGATTCTTCAAGTTGATCATTTAAGTTTAGGACCTACCCCATAGGAAGGACCTTGTCTTAATCTTTACAACTTAGACAAACAAACAATCAACAATACAAGTCTTACAAACACAATAGAGAATAGATGTTAATCATCTTAAGTGAGATATAATCTCCACCCCACAAACAACACAATCAAACATGTAGGGACTTTGCCTTAAGAGCGATAAAGGCATACTTGGCGACCATCCGAGTATGTAAGACCTTTTCTTAAGACGATGCAAAGACCATTCCCTACAACCCCCTTTATATTTGTGGTGGTTATCTCTCCCTTAAAATGAAGACTCATCTCTTCTCCTAAACCCAATCAATCAACTACCCTAAACCCGTAGGAACTTTGACCACAGTCAAAGAACTCCTCTAACCCTTTAGGGGGAACTACAGATACTCTGATTCCACTCCCGTAAGGATATGTAGGCATAAGATGCGACATCTTATCGAGTATACTTAGAAAATAAACCCTTAGGTCTTTAAACTCTTAAGCAGATAAACCTTAGCAGTAAACAAACATAAAACAAGAGGTTCCTGTAGAGTACTACAGAAACTTAGGATGCTAGTACCTTCCCTAAGTTTAACCAACCCCCGAACCTAAAACAATCTAGCTTGCATTTGCATTGCATTGTGGGAATTTCGATCTTTATCCCTTCCTTTGGACAAATCAAAGTTCGGTTGCAAAATGAATTAAAGATTCAAACTAATCAATAGTTTGGTATCCAAATTTCACCGCGACACATGTAAGACATAATCATTCCACCATTGAGTCTTAGTCTCTTCTAGGTTTGGAAATTGATCTTAGAAAGATTTCTAGAGGATTTTCTTGTTTTTTTTAGAGTTTTTTTTTAGAGTTTTGCATGCAAGTAGAGAATAAATTGTAGAGATAGATTTATTCACTATTTTTTCTATTGTGTTAAGCATTCAAGATTATTATATCAATAGTTAGATGGAGAAATCGTCTAAGGGTTTATATAGTAACTATCACAATCTTATTTAGACATAAATATTATTGAGAGGACACTTGAATATTATCAATGGAGTTTGAATGCATGCATGTGATATTAAGAATACATAAAGAACAAAGATAATGAAACTCAATCTTGACAAGGCTTCTAAACTTTATTCTAAAACCATTTTTATTGTCTTAATTTTCTTATAAGTGAAAAGAATACTTTAGTCATAAACAAACAATTCGAATACCTTTTGAACTTACAACAATCGAAATTATAGAACGGCGGTAGTAACACCAATCTCTGTGGATACGATATTAAAAATATTTGTCGGAAATATACTTTTCAACAGAAACCCGACCTCGGATGGAAACATTAAAGAAAACACAACCTGCCACGTTCACCACCTGCTCGCTTAGCGAGTATTCGTTACTTGTTCGCCTAGCGAACAAGCTCGCGAAGATAAACAGAAGTCTCTGACTTCGTTCGCTACCTCGATCGCTCAGCGAACCCCTAGCGAAGCTTCGCTACACCCATTCGCTACCAGCGAACACCACAATATGCATTTTGTCCAAGTCTGGGACCATTCGTTACCTATTCGCTATTGTCCACAATAGCTTAGCGAACGTTCGCGACCAGCTCGCCTAGCGAACAGCTAGCGAGCGTCTGCGAACCAGAAATTCCTCACTGTTCAGAATTTCCCAACCTCTCCAAAACCGACCGATTCTCATCAAATCAGTTCCAATAGCCTTAGTCTATCATACCCTGACTATTCTACATTACTTACATCGGATTCTACCCGAAAAAACATCCGTTCTATTGATTAAACTCATTATGCCCTAAAATGGAAAATGAGCAAAATTCTCCCCAATCCAAAACAAAACCAACAAGAACACACATAATCATACACATTGTAAGAATAATAAAGTTTCACACCCTTACCCGATCAATCGAAAGCTTAGAAGTGGATTCTTGATGATTCTAAGTTTTTCTCCTTTTCCTCCTCTTTTCTCTTCTCTTCCTTTCTTTCTCTTCTTTTTCTTTCCTTTTGGTTTCTATTCTCTCTATTCTTTCTCTTTTCCACTTATACTCTCTCTACTATATTTCTCTCAAAATAACTACTAATCAAGGATTATCTAAAACACCCTCTAATTAATTCTCAAAACTCTCCAAATAATAAAATGCCACAACATACACACATAACATATTATCACATAATTCCACAATAAAATAACAATTAACCAAATAAATTAAAAGACTCAACAAAATAATGGGAAATTCATAATCGGGGCGTTACAACACGCACATACACTCACGAACGCACACCTGCACGCACGCTCGTACGCTCGCACGCACGTACGCACACACCCGCACACACACACACACCCGCACACACACACACACACCCGCACACACACACACACGCGCATGCACGCACGCGCACTCACACACACACACACACACACGCACACGCACACACACACACGCACGTACGCACGCACGCACGCACACACGCGCGCGCACACTCACATGCACACACACGCACGCACGCACACCCACCCACACACCCACACCCACACACACGCACGCACGCATGTACACACACACACGTACGCACACACACACGCACGCACGCATACGTACACACACACACACGCATGCACACACTCACGCACCTACACACCCAAACACACACACGGACACACACACACGCGCACACACACTCACATACACACGCACGTACGCACGCACACTCACACACACAATTCTCTTTCATAAATAATGATAATAAGAGATTTTTAATTAAATATTTATGTCAAAATTTCAAAGAGTCAATATAGTTATGGTTAAGTAAAACAACAACATAACAATAAAAATAGTATATTTTATATTATAGAATTCAAAACATCACTTTACCACACATAGCTAATAACATTTCAAAAGATTATATTAAATAAATAATTTTTTAACTTACTAAATAATTAAATAAAATTATATCCTATCAACTTCAATGAAACCGACAAACTTCTACCACCAAGGCTCATACCATATAGCAATATCACATTCTCCTCCTTCATTCAACGGTTTAATAATTGCACGTATATCTATCTTAATAGTAAAGCCCAAGAAATTGCCTTTTCAGAGATTATTTATTTTCACATAGTCATATCATCCATTACCTATAAAAATATCATGTTGGTTTTGTAATTCCTTATACACCTCACATTCGTAACTCTCATCATTATCAGCATCTGTGAGCTCGAACCCTGTCTGAACCAAAACCACATATCTTTTTATATATGTAATGGAAGATGCTGCGAAATATTAAACAATTAAACATACATCAAATTTTTAATCCATATCTTCATATACTATTATCATAATACTCTTACAAAAATATTTCTCCGAGCTTTAACTTCTCACTTCATTTCTTTTTTCCAGTAATATTCAACATCATCATCGCTGTCAAAATCAATTGTAATGACTCCAAGCTTACGCGATATTATTTCAGCCCTCGATCTTGCCAAAGTTTTATTTCTCTTATCCAACCTATAAATCACAAGAATCATATCCTCTGCAACAAAATCACAAACATGTTACTAACATAGTAACACAACTCAGGTTTTGAAACACATTTTTCTTTCTATTTAAAGGAAATTTAGCAGTTACCACATCGTGAGAATGATGATAACTTGGTACTCTTCATTCTCTCTTCCTTACATTTTCTAAATAGACTAAATAAGACTAAACAACATTAGCCCTACTATTATGTAAACAATTTTTTTTTATGGACCGAACCAAAATTTTATTGTTCTACAAACCCAAAGTCAAAACCCATCCATTCTAGATTTTAATATTTTTATAGTATTATTTAAGTTTATTTATTTATTTCTATTATTATTTACTATTACATTTGATTCATGCTTTTTGGATTTTTCTTCTTCTTTTTTTACTTTTACACACTACTTTTCATAATATTCTTCAAACTAACTCTAACTCTTTCAAACAGAATTCATTAATATAACTATTATCAATTCTAACAGAAAAATTACATATATGTTATTCAGAACCTAACTAATACTCACACTAGTCCTATTTATAAGAGACAATAAATTTTAGATAAATAATCAATGTATCTGAATTATATACAATCCAAATTCATTTATTTCTATTTATAAGAGACAAAATAAATTTTAGATAAATAATCATTGTATCTGAATTATGTACGATCCAAATTCATTTATTATTCAATGTATCTAAAAAATAAAATATCTCTTATAAATAAGAACGGAGAGAGTATAAACTTTTATCGAAAATATGGAGTAGCGTTTACATATCTAGATATATCTATACTAGACTAATATCGACGTGTTACTTAAAAAGAATAGTACACACAGGTTACCTACTATTTATATCTCTAAAGATTAAATCAATGTTTGAATAATGTGGAACTTTGTAAGTGTGAGTCCGAAGAATATATTGACGTGACTCATAGTCTGTCTTATATAAAGGAGGCGATTAGAACCTTTTCCTAAATTTCCATGCATGATATATGGTTAACTGTTGTATGTATTCAACAAACGAGATGGGGGAGGAAGACATGCTCCTATATATTCAAACCACTTGTATTCAAGAGTAAGAGTCCATTGATGTGTTAGTTAATTGAACTATTTTTGTTAGATAGGGTCTATGAGCTAGGTCGTTTTTAATAGGCCTTTAGTCAACTCTGAAATGCTGCCCATAAGTCCTTTCTATCAACTGTGAGTTAAAGGGTGTTGAAGTAGAAATTAGTGAAACTAATATGAGAATATGTGTTGTTGAGGTAGCTCGTCCTTTGAGTGAACGCCCTGTGAAGAGATAACTATGTTGGGGTGTAAAGTAAGGTAAGTTGACATTGGGAACATGCATATTTAATACTCCTTATCTAGAGGAAATATTTATATGTAAAAGGTTTCACTCGCACCCACATGTGTAAGGTAGGGAGGCGACGCAGATAAGTGTACTAAAATGCATTCAAGCGCAGCTATGTGTTTGAGATTTTATTTGAGCCCTTATATATGATCTTTGGTCTTATGTCAAATCATGGTCATTGATTTTTGCGCCTTTCGAGCCTATAAAAAAGGAACATGGGTTTCATATCTATTTTTGACTTCTTTATCTCTTTCCCTATCAGAGGTTGCTTGCCTAATTTTCATCTCATTGTTGCTACAACTTATGGGTTTTGGTTCATCTTGTTGATGCTTCCTTCACATTCTTCATTCAAGTGAATTTGCTACATTCATTACTTAAGGTATTTGCTTCTTCTTCCTTCCCTCATTTCTTCAGCTTTCAATCTTCTTTAAGTATGACCCTCTTAAAGAATCCACATCTAGATCTCCCTATCATTGACCTTATTGTTATATGAATTAGCGGTGTTGATTCCATAATTGAACTAAATTTTGTTAATCTTAAAGACAGAAAGCTTGTCTCTACTACGATAGAAATGAGTTAGGTTGGTGTTAACTTTACCTTTTGTGAAATATAGGTGGTTGACCTCATTCTTTTTTGAAACCTTATGGATGATCGTGAGACACAAAGGGTTGTTAGAAGTATAGAGTGTATGTTCAAGCATGAAGTTTCTAAGGGATGAATCTCGCATGGTTTGTAACCATTTTGAATCAATGTTAGAAACTTTTTGTAAAAGTTTCTACCCTTGAACATTTTAACAGTTTCTTTTTTAATCTACAACCTCTCTCAACTATTTCAAAATATCAAGCACCATCTTCGCAGATATTTATGAGTAGCGTTTCAAAGAACTTTAATATTTTTCAAGTAGAAAGATGTCTTTGTTCACTTTAAACAAGTTTGAATACTTCAAATTCAAAATTTCAAATTTTACCCATAACAACTTCATTGCAAATGTGATCTAGGAGAACATGATGCTATATTCTCTTATTTTCACTTTTGTTTTCTGTTTTTCTTCTTTTATCTCTATTCATTTGTATTTTGCAATATTTTGTTAACATCATATAAGAAATTAACATATATCTCTTACCTGCCTAATCCAACAAATGGATACTATTGAGACACAAAACTTAGCTATCTAATTTTTAATAATCTTTTTCAATTCATAATGCAATACATAATCATCTAAAACCCCAATTAAGAATAGAAAGAAAAAAAATACAATAAACTAAAATCACATAGTGCTAAGAGAACATTTCATTTCATGTAGCTTCTAAAACCTAACGACCACCAGAAAGAAGTGATTCAGCAATTGAAGAAGTATGAGAGAAAGGTCTATCCATAGAAGAAGAAGCATAAGACATACCAAAATCTTGAAAATTTTCACATTGTCCAGAAGTCACTCCCATTGAAGACAAACTAAGAAAAGACAAATCAGGAAGTGCCAAATCCCTCTCCAAATACCTCAAAACTTGTCTCATACTTGGCCTAGCCAATGCCTCACAATGTGAACACAACAAACCAAGTTTCAAAACCAATTCAACTTCTTCAACCACATAATCCACCCCTAAATTTACATCTCTAGCCTCAACAATCTCACCTCTTTTCCAACAATCATAAACATAATCAACCAAAATCAAACTCTCACATTCTCTTATTTGTTCAATAGGCCTTTTACCACAAACAACCTCAAGCAAGAAAGCACCAAAAGAATACACATCAGAACTTGTAGTAGCTTTACCTGTTCTTGTATGCTCAGGTGCTAAATAGCCAAGTGTTCCAACAACATGTGTTGTTTGAGGATCAGTTCCATGATCATATAGTCTTGAAAGACCAAAATCACCTAATCTTCCATTCAATTCACCATCTAATAAAACATTACTAGCTTTAATATCTCTATGAACAACAACTTGTTCCCATTCTTCATGTAAATAAAACAAACCGGAAGCAACACCTTTGATGATTCTAAACCTTTGACTCCAATTTAAGGTAAATCTTTGTTTTCTGTTGTGTAAGTATTTGTCTAAGCTTCCATTTTGCATGTAATCATAGACAAGAAGTAACTCGCCTTTTCGCCTGCAATAGCCGAGAAGCGGAACGAGATTTCTATGACGAAGACGACCGATACTAACAATCTCCGCCACGAATTCCTTCATCCCTTGTCTTGATTCATGAGAAACTCTCTTCACAGCTACCTCAAGCTTTGAAATTGGCATCACACCTTTGTAGACTCTACCAAATCCACCTGTTCCTAATAGCTCCTTCTCCTTGAAACCCTTTGTTGCAAAGTATAGATCTTTGTACTTGAATCTTTGAGTTCCATAGTCTTTCTCCCAATCTTCATGAAGCTCAGAGAACATTTTCTTCCTTTTGATGAAATGAAACATTGCTATAGCTACCATTAGAATCAAACATAGTGAAATCAAAGGCAACCCAATTGAGAAAACTAACTTAGAATCTTTTTTTCCTTCTAAAGATGGTAGCTTTGGAAGTTCAGAAATCACAAGGCTTTGAGCTTGACCATTAACCTTAAAACTCCAACCAAGAACATAATGAGAAGTTAGAATTGAACCTGTTGAAGATGAGAATCCAACATACATAGTACTATTGTTAATAACAGAAGAAAGATCTTTGTTCAATGACAACAAAGGTTTTTCTGGTTTAACAACATTAGTTGGAGCTAAAGTAACATCAATCTTCTTCTTTCCACCATCATATTCCAACCAAACTTGCATTGTTAAGCCACTAAAAAGGCTCAAATTCTTGAACTCATTACCACCTATCTCATAAAATCCCGCCGAAGCTGATTTTTCTGATCTCAATCCATTGATATCAATTCCAACATGGTTGTCATTGATATCATCAAACTCAGTATTCAAAATTGTATCAAGCTCTAAACCAAAAACATGGCTATTGTTGTTTCCCTTGTTTGTTTCATTGAACAAGCCAAGGTACTGACTTGGTAGCGAATTCGGTAACCCTTTTGTTGGAGAAACAACAAAAACAATTCCATGACCACTAAGAGTTTTAAACTCTGATCTTATAGCAAAAACAAAAGTAGTTGAGAAAGAAAACACACTACCACTTCCATTGTTGAAAACTATAGGATTTGGATAGAAAGCATGACCCTTTTCTTGTTTGGTATCATTGGTTAATCTAAGTAATCCATTGGAGGTTAATTCAGCAACACCATCAAGATACAAATTTGATGATTTGAATCCATTATAGATGAAACTGACATTGCTATCTTCACTTGCTACTACTACTACTAATGTTACAAACATAGAAACTATTGCTACAAGGTTGAAAGACATTTTTACTATGTTTTGAAATATGTTTGTTGTCTTGAATATTTGTTGTTTTGTTTCTATGGTTTGCTTGTAGCACACATTTGAATTTTCATATGAAGCTTACGTGGAAAGATCCTAGCACTTTCATAGTAAAGAAACCGAAATTTCATTATGTTAGTGGATCTTTCTAGGTGTTAAGTGAGGAAAGGACCATTGAAGTGTAAGGTTTCATAAAGTTGAAATACATCACTTTCATTTATTGTTCTGTCTTTTCAAAATTCTTATGTCACAATTTAAATTCAAAATCAAAGTTTTCAAATTGTAACCGATTTTTAGTGGTTTAAGACTTTAAAAACCGACACAACAAACGGTATTAGCAGGTATCGAAGGTGTTAATATCAATACTATTATTTATCAATATTTTTTTGTAAAAAATAAATTACAGTCAATTTATATCATGATGACCGCAACCAAAATCATAACACCTATATCAATTGAAATCGCTTAAAATTTTACATGTGTGAGTCTGAGGTAGCTAACAAATTTCTTTATAGTTAAGTTTAGTGGGACTACTAGGTAGGTAGATAAGGGAGAAATTAATAGGAACACGAGAGTTGAGTTTCAAGGAAGATTCCTTATATTGAAGTTTGCAACTGTGTAGGGTCAAATATGGAATGGACCCCTCATTTTGGCATGATGTAATTCATTCAAATTTTCATCAGAAAAGGGTGACAGAGAAGGATAAAAAGATAAAGATGAAAAATAAGAAACAGAAATAAAGGTTGGTCAAGCTTTACCTCTTTTTTTTCCTTTTTTTTTTTTTCTTTTTTCTTTGATAAAGAAACACAGTACAAAATTGGAGCTTTATTTCGAACATAATAGGGTTTTGTGAAACGAATAAAGTTGGCTCTATCTTTGTGTGGTTTTGCCTAGCCATATTTTGCCTAAACAACATATACTTGGTGTGGTTAAATAAGGTTGACCCTTGGTTCATTTTTCTTTTGTATTTGAAATTTTTATTTGCAAACATGGTCTACTACAATCTACTATTTATTATGGATAAACAACTATAGAAACTCCAAATTATACATCCTTAACATGGTCTACTGCAATCTATTATTTATTATGGATAAACAACTAGAAACTCCAAATTATACATCCTTAAAATTAGGGAGATTTGTCCATTTTCTTTAGCGAGACAAAGTTTTAGATCCACGTTCTGTATTATATTTGTTTTCTTTTTCTTTTCATACGTAGACACTAATGGATCAGATTTAAATTTATCAGATTTAAATTTATCTAACTTTTATCACAGGATGTTTGAGCTTGTCAGCCATATTCTATTTAGGTGAGTCAAAATTTTTATCTCGCACTCTCTAATATGTCAACTTTCATTTTTTAAGGCAAACAAATTTTTAGCTAATTATTTCTACTATGTTCGTCTCGTTTTATTTTTTACAAATGTTTATGGACGGACGCAATCGATCGGATTTTAAAAACCTTTACATTTAACTTCTTTTATGGATAAATTTGTCATAAAAATGTTACTAAAATCACTCTAAACTCTACTTTTTATAAACTATTATCTTTGTAAGTAATTTTTTATAAAATAGTAAAGTAGCAATTTTATTAGTAGTTTATAAGTTTACATTTTATTTGAATTTGATTTTTAAATGTATAACTTTGATTCATGTATTATTGAACATTAGATTGATCACGTTCATTGTTTTTTTTTTATTACTATTAAACTATTATAAATACATAAATTAAATTTTTAATTCATTTTAAACATAATATATGTATTTTATATTTGTAAAGGAAAAAAGTGGAATGAAATGTTCATTGAAGAGATGACACACTAGCGGAATGAAATGTTCATTAAAGACTGTGTCTCCCACACCAGCTTTCTATTCCTTCGTTTATTAGAAGTACGTCTGTCATTTGGTTAATGATGCTCATTTCTCATATCACTTGTCTTATTGTGGAAGTGAGGAGGTGTTGTGTCTTAGTTCGTTATGCTATGGAGGTGGCCACATTTCCTAAGAAATGGATGAGATACCTATCTTATTTCCCATGCTCTTAAGAATGGAAAGTGTGGAACCTAACTTCTTCAAATCTGAGACCCAGGTCCACAAGGTTCTTATAAATACCTCAACTTTGAGGTTGAAAGGAATTGAATTCATTACGTAAAAATACCACATATAGAATTTCTCACGATCTAGTGTGAACTTGCTTAACACCACATACAATACTAAAAAACTTTGACAACCCTACAGGTGAAAGGGGTCATCACGTATTATACTTTTAGCAAGTACAATTGATGTCCACCGTGGGACCCAATGAAATTGGCATGAGCCATCATTACTACATTCAGCTTAATTGTAATCTTCACGTTTAACTCATCTATTCATCAGGATGAACAAGAAGGTAGTAACTCCGACCAATAGTGAATGATGGTGAGTAGAGCGTCATAGGAGAGATGCGAGCTGCCATGGGCGACTTATGCCGCCAGAATCATGTCTTGAAGGATAACATCTTACACATTCTTAAATGCTAGCAGAAGGTTTGCCCTCTTAAAGATACTGAAATCCTAGACCATCGGCCTCTATTAGATGAGATATGTGTAAGAACACAGATTGTGTCTTAGTTATATCTCTATGTTTTGATGATAACACTTATGAATTTTGTATTCAAGAATTATATACTCTAAACGTGTTCTAGACTGTTTGCTACAAGTACTAAAGAAAATTCTCTTAAGAAAGCAAATTTGGATCTGAACAATGTTATTATGAAGGGCTTCATAAGTTCAAGAGCATCTTAGTGAAGATCTGAACGCTGCTCCCAGAAGAATCTGATTACTGTCTCTTGAAGATTCTGAAGCAGGAGCCTCTAAGAGCATAAAAGACTCTGCTCTGATAGATTTACACGCTCAAGCACACAGCTGCACATACTCTGATTCAGCTCAATCTGAAGAACATCCAAGACTCTGAAGATCCAGAAGATCTCTATTCTGGAGACTCTGAAGATTCAGATTCTAATGTTGAAAGCTGAACTTACTTTGAAGAAGATTTAAATATGTACGTTGGTTTATCTCAACAGCTCTTTCCTATTTTGTGCTAGACACAAGGACACAGACAAAAAGGTTTTATCTGTGCATTCCATTCTAAGGAAAGTTTTCTGCAAGTGAAGACAAAAGGCATCAGGCTTGTTTCAGCACAGCCTCCAAAGTAAAGACAAAAGGCTTCAGGCTTTTCTGCACAGCCTTCAACGTTATCAAGACTTCATGGATCTAAGTGCCTATATAAAGAAGTCCACTCCATCTTCTTCAGTATCAAACTTCTAGCAAAATCTCTCACCATAGCAAAACTCTCAAGCACTTATTATTTTATTTTGCTATAACATTGTTCTTAACTTAAGAGAAATGTCACTGTTGTGATAACAGCTTATTAGAAGCATTCATACTCTTGTATAAGTTTTACATTGTTTGTAAAGGTTTTCCTTAAGAGGATCCAGTTGGGATCAGTTGCTCTTGAGAAGACTAAGAACAGTTGTTCTTAGGTGTTGCTATTGTAATCTGTTTTGATTAAATAGTGGATTAAGTCCTTGACAGAGAAAGGAAAATCACTCTTGAGAGGGTGGACTGGATTAGTTGTATTCAACGAACCAGGATAAAAATATCTGTGTTCAAATCTTTGATTTTTAGTCTTACTTATTCACCCCCCCCCCCCTTCTAAGTAATTTTCTCACCTTCAGTTGGCATCAGAGCTCCGGTTCTGCGTGTGCTCCACTTAACCGTGACAGTTAAAGATCCAGTGAGAAAGATACTTTGATATTTATTTGGTTGTCAATATGGATAATACTTCTACATCAACTTACAACAACAAATATGAAGGAGATAGGATCAGTACTAAGCCACCCATGTTTGATGGGGAAAAATTTGACTATTGGAAAGATAGAATAGAAAGTTTTTTCCTTGGGTATGATGTTGATCTTTGGGATATGGTCATTGATGGATATGAACATCCTACTGGTGAGGATGGCAAAAAGATTGATAGAAAATCAATGACTGAAGTACAAAAAAGAGATTTCAAGAATCACCACAAAGCCAGAACTATATTGCTTAATGCAATCTCTCATACTGAGTATGAGAAGATTACTAACAGAGATACTGCTCATGACATGTTTGAGTCACTCAAAATGACTCATGAGGGAAACTCTCAGGTTAAAGAGACCAAGGCTCTGGCGCTCATACAGAAGTATGAGGCATTTAAAATGGAAGAGTCTGAAAATGTAGAAACTATGTTTTCTAGATTTCAGATTCTTACAGCTGGTCTGAAAGTTCTGGACAAGGGCTACTCAACGTCAGATCATGTCAAGAAGATCATCAGAAGTCTTCCCACCAGATGGAGACCAATGGTGACCGCATTGAAGATGGCAAAAGATCTGAACAAGATCTCTCTAGAAGAACTTATCAGTTCTTTGAGAAACCATGAAATTGATTTGGAGGAAGATGAACCCCAGAAGAAAGATAAAGGTAAATCCTTAGCTTTAAAATCTAACAAATTTGTTAAAGCTTTGCAGGTAAAAGAAGAAAGCTCTGAAGAATCTTCTTCTGAAGAAGAAGATGAGTTATCCATGTTGTCCAGAAGGATTAACAAACTCTGGAAGCACAAGGGAAATAAGTTCAACAACTTCTGAAGATCTGATAACAGAAAGGAATCTTCTAGTCACAGAAGATCTGCCAAGAAAGAAGTGGTGTGCTATGAGTGCAAAGAACCTGGGCACTACAAAAATGACTGCCCCAAACTTCTCAAGGAGAAATCCAAGAGAAAGTTTGATAAAAAGAAGAAGGTTCTTATGGCAACTTGGGATGACTCAGATGAGTGTGAATCATCTTCTGAATCAGAAGAAGAATGTGCAAACGTTGCACTGATGGCCAGGACAGAGGATCAAGAGGAAGGTACCTCAGGATATGAATCAGAATCTGAATCTGATGATGATGCAGAAGAGGTAATGGCTAAACTTACCAAAGAAGAACTCATTAAAGTTTTAACAGAAGTTCTTAAAAGTTATAACAACATCAAACTCAAATACAAGAAGCTGAAAAGCAATCTTGAATCTGAGATTGATCTTCTGAAAACAGAACTTGTTGAGCAGAAAGAAATAAATTTAAAAATCAAAAATGACTTTGATAGAACTCAACAAGAATCTAAATCTGAGACTAAGTCATATGAAAATATTTTAGAAAAATATGACTCCAGTTTTCAGAAATTTCTCACTAAGAGCATATACAGAAGCAAGATGGCTTCCATGATCTATGGTGTTAGTAGAAACAATAGAAGAGGCATTGGATATGAGTCTTCATCTGGAAGCAATCCAAAACCTGTTGAAAAACTTTTCATCAGGAAGACACCTCTGTATTCTCAATTCAAATTTGGTCACTTGAATGACATTAAACACACAAGCTCTGAGAAGAGTACTTATGTGTTTAAACCTAAGGCAAGTCAGAATAAACATTATGTTGCAAAACAGAAGTTTAGACAAACCTACAAACCAACTAACCCCAAAGGACCCAAGAAGATCTGGGTACCTAAAGACAAAATAATCCCTGTTGCAGATGTCCTTAGCAGCAAGGTCAGGACACCAATCATGGTACCTGGACTCTGGATGCTCACGACACATGACAGGAGAAAGGTCTATGTTCCAAAGTCTGGAACTTAGATCTGGAGGGGACGTGAAATTTGGAGGGAACCAGAAGTGCAAGATCATTGGCTCTGGAACAATAGGTAATGGCAACCTACCCTCTATTTCTAATGTTCTGTTAGTTGAAGGATTGAAACATAATCTATTGTCCATAAGTCAATTAAGTGACAATGGTTATGATATAATCTTTAATCAAAAATGTTGCAAAGCTGTATGTCAAAAGGATGGTTCTATCCTATTCAATGGAAAGAGGAAACACAACATTTATAAAATTAACCTTTCAGAACTTAAAGTTCAAAATGTAAAATGCCTCTTATCTGTGAATGATGAGCAATGGGTCTGGCATAGAAGATTGGGGCATATTAATATGAGACGTATATCTCAGATTAATAAACTTGATCTGGTCAGAGGACTTCCTAAGTTGAAGTTCAACTCAGATGCTCTGTGTGAAGCATGTCAAAGAGGTAAATTTTCAAAATCTCATTTTAAATCAAAAAATGTTGTGTCTACCTCCAGACCATTGGAATTACTTCACATTGATCTGTTTGGACCAGTGAAAACTGCATCCATCAGAGGCAAGAAGTATGGGTTAGTCATTGTAGATGACTACAGCAGATGGACATGGGTAAAGTTTCTAAAACACAAGGATGAGTCTCATTCTGTGTTTTTTGACTTCTGCAATCAAGTCCAGACTGAAAAAGATTGTAAAATTATTAAAGTCAGAAGTGATCATGGTGGAGAATTTGAAAATAAACATTTTGAAAAATATTTTTCTGAAAAAGGCATTGCACATGATTTCTCCTGCCCTAGAACTCCACAACAAAATGGGGTTGTAGAGAGGAAAAATAGAACATTGCAAGAAATGGCCAGAACCATGATCAATGAGAGGAATCTGGCAAAATATTTCTGGGCAGAAGCAATTAACACAGCTTGTTATATTCAGAACAGAGTGTCTGTAAGACCTCTTCTGGAAAAGACTCCCTATGAATTGTGGAGAAACAGAAAGCCTAACATTGCTTATTTTCATCCTTTTGGATGTATTTGTTATATGCTTAATACTAAAGATAATCTGAACAAGTTTGATTCCAAAGCACAGAAGTGTTTCATGCTTGGCTATTCTGAACGCTCTAAAGGCTACAGAGTATTCAATACTGAAACAAAGATCGTGGAAGAATCTATTCATGTTAGATTTGATGATAAGCTTGGCTCTGAAAAGCCAAAGCAGTTTGAAAGTTCTGCAGATAGAGAAGTGATTCTCACAGACTCTGAAGGCTCAGAGGCAGAAAAGGCAAAGAACAAAGAATCTGAAGCAACCCCAGATGCTACACCTTTGACCTCCCAACTAAACAACTTGCATATTTCTGAAAGACCAACTTTCAGAGGATCTTCTTCCAGAATCAAAGCTTCTCATCCAGAAGATGTGATAATTGGAAAGAAAGATGATCCAATAAGGACAAGATCATTTCTCAGAACTTTTGAATCTTCTTTATTTGGCTTAGTGTCAATGATAGAACCAACATCTGTAGATGAGGCTCTGGAAGATAATGAATGGATTATAGCTATGCAAGAAGAGCTGAATCAATTCACCAGAAATGAAGTTTGGGATCTGGTTCCTAGACCTAAAGGATTCAATGTTATTGGAACAAAATGGGTCTTCAGGAATAAGCTGAATGAAAAGGGAGAAGTAGAAAGGAATAAGGCAAGGCTGGTTGCTCAAGGATACAGTCAACAAGAAGGTATTGATTACACTGAGACATATGCTCCAGTGGAAAGGTTAGAATCTATTCGTCTTCTTATTTCATTTGCTGCACAGAATAACATCACTCTGTATCAGATGGATGTTAAAAGTGCTTTTCTTAATGGTATTATAGAGGAAGAAGTATATGTCCACCAACCTCCTGGTTTTGAAAGTGAAAACTTTCCAGATCATGTTTTCAAATTAAAGAAATCTCTTTATGGATTAAAACAAGCTCCCAGAGCTTGGTATGAGAGGTTGAGCAATTTCCTTCTGAAGAAAAATTTCATCAGAGGAAAAGTGGATACAACTCTATTCTGTAAAACTGTTAAGAAAGATCTGTTGATTTGTCAAATTTATGTAGATGACATTATTTTTGGATCAACAAATATTACGCTTGGAAAGGAGTTTGCTAAATGTATGCAGGAAGAATTTGAAATGAGCATGATGGGAGAATTGAGATTCTTCTTGGGAATCCAAGTCAACCAAACTCCAGAGTGCACCTACATACATCAAACCAAATATATTAAAGAGCTTCTGAAGAAGTTTAACATGGTTGATAGTAAAATGGCAAAGACTCCAATGCACCCTACAAGCACTCTAGGTAAGGAAGAGGTAAGTAAGAAGGTAGATCAAAAACTCTACAGAGGTATGATAGGATCTCTTCTATACTTGACTGCTTCTAGACCAGATATTCTGTTTAGTGTCTGCTTATGTGCAAGATTCCAATCAGATCCTAGAGAATCAAACTTAACAGCTGTTAAGAGGATTCTAAGGTATCTGAAAGGTACTGCTAACATGGGTTTGTGTTACAGAAGATCTGATGAATTTTCATTAGTTGGATTCTGTGATGCTGATTATGCTGGAGACAGAGTTGAACGCAAAAGCACTTCTGGAAGCTGTCAGTTTCTTGGAAGTCATCTGATCTCATGGTACAGTAAGAAGCAACCTACCATTGCACTATCAACTACAGAGGCAGAATACATTGCAGCTGCTGGATGTTGTACTCGGATGTTCTGGATGAAGAGTCAATTAGAAGATTATCAAATCTATGAGAGTAATCTTTCTATCTTCTGTGATAATACTTCTGCTATATGTTTGTCAAAAAATCAAATCTTGCATTCTAAGGCAAAACATATAGAAATTAAACATCACTTTATCAGAGACTATGTTCAGAAGGGTGTAATTAATTTAGCTTTTGTTGATACAGATCATCAATGGGCTGATATTTTCACAAAACCCCTTGCTGAAGATAGATTTAAGTTCATTCTGAAAAATATTTGTATGGATTTTTGTCCAGAGTAATATTTCTCAGAGGCAACCTCTCAGATGCAAAATGTTTAATAATCTGAAGTATTTCATCTGACTATTCGTTCATTTATATTCATTCAATTATTTTTGTGTGAAACTCTGAACTAACAAGCTCAGAAGATCTGAAAGTTGGAAACGTTTCATTTCTTGAGAGACATCAGATGCACATACAAAGCAAACACGTGTCACTCAGTATCTGAAACGATGGAGTGCTCAACTGAATTGACGTATGAGGTATTGCTTTGAAAATCTCACTTTTCTTGGTTTTTCCCCCAGCTGTCATAAATTTAAAATGAAATGATTATTTTTCATTAAATGTTGTCCAAACGTGCGTAAGTGTCTTTTGTTGTGCCCTATGCTTGATTATTGGTTATCTATAAATATCACATATCACACTATTTTCACACTTTCCACATTCACTACATTCATGCGTTTCTGTTCTCTCTTCAAACTCTACCAAAACCCTAAACCTAAACCAAGATCCTCTTCTTCTTCAATGGCGTCTACTTCAAACACTGCTGCAAAACCCAACAAGACTATAATGTACAAAGAACCAGAACGAACCTTATTTACTCCTGTCGCAGATCTGGAGGTTCTATGTGAAAGCTTCATTGATCTTGATTCGTTAAAGGAAAATGGGTTCGACCTAACTCCTGCCATTAAAGCTCAAGGTTGGGAGAAATACTTTGAAAGATTAATGGGTCCTGTATTTCCGTCACTGGTAAAGGAATTCTGGATTCATGCAAGCGCTGGTCCTAAGTTTATTCATTCATCGGTTCTTGGAATGGAGATAGTTATTACTGAGAAACTGATCAGGCAACTGTTCAGTTATACTGAATCTGATGGAGTTTCAAACCTTGCTTCTTCTCGCATTGATATGGCTAGGGTTTATGAAGAAATTACTATAGCTGGAATGCCATCAAGTAAGGTTAAAGATTTGAAACCCATTTATAGGATCTGGGCAAAAATATTTATGAGTACATTTTTTCACAGAAAACCATCCAACTCACCAGACTATGTGAGTTCGGAACATCTGTATTTCATGTACTGCATTAGCCAGAATGTCAAAGTGGATCTACCGTATCTAATCTTCAGTCATCTACTAACTCATGTCAAAGAAACAGAGAGGAGGTAAGAGCTAAAGTTGGTAAAGTTAGAACTTGGATACCCCTGGGAAGATTGATTTCAGACATCCTTATTGAGAACAAGCTGGTACAACATCTGACAGATGCGAAGATTACAGAAGATCTGACTTACATCATTGGATCTGAAATAAATGGACTCAATCTGAAAAGGATGAAAATCATTTCAGAATTGAAAGGACAACTAAGGAAGATCAACTCTGAAGAGGTTCAAGGCAGAAGAATTCCTGTGGAAGACTTTCCACTATTTAGTGCAGATGAACCAAAGGAATTTGTCTGGATGTACATTACTGAATGTCTAAAGGAAGGAATTCCTCTACCTGCTAATCTTGTTCAGAAACCAGGAGAAGAATTGCCCAATCTGATGAAGGAAAGGCGTAGTAAGAGGAAAGCTGAAGAAGGATTAGTTCAGAAGAAGAGAAAAGCATCTGAAGCTTCAAGAAAGATGAAGAGAGAAGGAAAGAAAGCCAGAATCAGTCCTAGAGAAGCCACTCTGGAAGAGATCAGAGACACCATTCAACAGGTATTAGCATCTGATCCTACACCTACTGTTCATTCACCCCTTTCATCACCACAACTCTCTCCAAACCTTAGACAAAGAACTTCTAAATCCAAACAGTCTGTCAATCTTTCATCTGAACCACTCTCCTCTAAACCAGTTAATTTACAATCATCTCCTGTACCAATTCCATTTGTACCACAACCTCAATCAATTCAATCAGAAATTCCACCACCAGAACCAACTCAACCAAAAAACTCTCCAACAGTAACTCCACAACCAACTTTGTCACAACCAGAGAATCCCCAATTAGAGACTCTCCAACCAGAAACAATTATTTCAGAACAAAACCAACCAGAGACTGTTCAAACTGAACACTCTGAACAAACAATTCCCTCAGAAGATCCAAATCTTTCTGACAATATTCTTGATATTCAACCCCTCAATCAATCTATTATAATTTCTTCAACATTTGTTCACTCAGATGAATCTTCTGATTCATCTGATTGTGATTCAGAGTCACTCAAACAAGCTCGCTCTGAAAGTGTTATGAAGAAACATCTTAACATTGCCTTGTTTCATACCCCACCAAACTCTCCATCTCATCAACAACCATCTGAAACTCAACCATCTGACACTCAAACATCTGGAAACCAAACCATTCCTCAACCACCTGAAACCAATCCATCTGAAAATCAGACTTTTCCTCAACCATCTGAACTCCCTCAATCTGACATCCACACATCTCAACAACCATCACCTCAACCACAACCATCTAAACCTACTCCTGTTAACACCCCTAATCCTTTTCCCTCTGAACAGTCTGAACAGTCAGATCTAGGATCATGTGTTAATACTATGTTTGATATTTTCAAAAAGGAGTTAGATTCTAAATATGATCGTGTTAAGGCTGTATGCATGTCTAGTTTGGATCCAACTGTTTCGAATACTGCTTGGAAGCGCTTCATCTGGATGTTCAACAAAGCTGCCTTAAAAGTTAGAGCTAAATGCTCTAAGCTTGCTAAGAATAAATTTGCAGAATTAATCAAGGTAACTCTGATGAACATGCCTCCTCCTCCTCCTGTGTTACTTTTGGAAGTTGCTCCTCCAGTAGTTCCTGCATCTGAAATGGTTGAACAAGCTTCTGATGAAAACCAATCTGAAGGGAACCCTGCTGCTACTGCATCTGCTCCATCTTCATCTGTGGTTGCAGAACTTGTGAATGATGTGAAGGATATAAAGGATTGGATGATCAAGCAAGAGAAGACAACTGATGAAATCAAGACCTGGATGTCTAAGCAAGAAGAGTCAGCTGCCAAGATGACAGAGCTTCTGACCCTTATTGCCTCTCGCCAGACTTAGTTTTATTTGTTGTTTTGCACATGAACTGCTTTTGCTGTCTGTTTGTTTTTGTTGTGTTATGTGTTTTGGCTTCTGCCTGTTTGACTGTGTACTTTGGTTTGTTTTAATTGCATGATAATATGTTTGCTCCTATATGCCTCTTTTCTTCTATATCTTTCTGCCTTTGAAAATCTTTTTGATTATGACAAAAAGGGGGAGAAAAAGAGAAACTGAGTGTTCAACCTATAAGCAATTACTATAACTGAAATTCAGACATTTTATTAACTTACCTTGAATTTAAGTCTTTCAGATTACATTGATATATCTGACATAATTCATTGAAGTTACCCTGAGACTGTGTCAACCAGAACCTGATCCTCTAAAGAAAATCTGAGTATTTAATCAACTCTGATAACTCTGATATCTTACTCTGATACATTTATTCTGAAAGAGAATTCATGCAAGATAATAACCAGACGCTCTGACTAAAGGAAGTCATATGTATCTGGCATCAAGATTTGATTCCGAACTCTTTCATCAGGCTCTGAATCTGAAATATACTTAATCAGAAAGGGAAGTATTCTATTCTATTGAAGTATTTATTTCAGGGGGAGATTGTTAATCTCAGGGGGAGTTTCTAATTCATACTCTTTATTGAACAAAATTTCTCATGTTTTGTCATCATCAAAAAGGGGGAGATTGTAAGAACACAGATTGTGTCTTAGTTATATCTCTATGTTTTGATGATAACACTTATGAATTTTGTATTCAAGAATTATATACTCTAAACGTGTTCTAGACTGTTTGCTACAGGTACTAAAGAAAATTCTCTTAAGAAAGCAAATTTGGATCTGAACAATGTTATTATGAAGGGCTTCATAAGTTCAAGAGCATCTTAGTGAAGATCTGAACGCTGCTCCCAGAAGAATCTGATTACTGTCTCTTGAAGATTCTGAAGCAGGAGCCTCTAAGAGCATAGAAGACTCTGCTCTGATAGATTTACACGCTCAAGCACACAACTGCACATACTCTGATTCAGCTCAATCTGAAGAACATCCAAGACTCTGAAGATCCAGAAGATCTCTATTCTGGAGACTCTGAAGATTCAGATTCTAATGTTGAAAGCTGAACTTACTTTGAAGAAGATTTAAATATGTACGTTGGTTTATCTCAACAGCTCTTTCCTATTTTGTGCTAGACACAAGGACACAGACAAAAAGGTTTTATCTGTGCATTCCATTCTAAGGAAAGTTTTCTGCAAGTGAAGACAAAAGGCATCAGGCTTGTTTCAGCACAGCCTCCAAAGTAAAGACAAAAGGCTTCAGGCTTTTCTGCACAGCCTTCAACGTTATCAAGACTTCATGGATCTAAGTGCCTATATAAAGAAGTCCACTCCATCTTCTTCAGTATCGAACTTCTAGCAAAATCTCTCACCATAGCAAAACTCTCAAGCTCTTATTATTTTATTTTGCTATAACATTGTTCTTAACTTAAGAGAAATATCACTGTTGTGATAACAGCTTATTAGAAGCATTCATACTCTTGTATAAGTTTTACATTGTTTGTAAAGGTGTTCCTTAAGAGGATCCAGTTGGGATCAGTTGCTCTTGAGAAGACTAAGAACAGTTGTTCTTAGGTGTTGCTATTGTAATCTGTTTTGATTAAATAGTGGATTAACTCCTTGACAGAGAAAGGCAAATCACTCTTGAGAGGGTGGACTGGAGTAGTTGTATTCAACGAACCAGGATAAAAATATCTGTGTTCAAATCTTTGATTTTTAGTCTTACTTATTCAACCCCCCCCCCCCTTCTAAGTAATTTTCTCACCTTCAATACGGGGGCGTTAGTGCCAACGAATTTCAAGATACCCTCATTGGCTAAGTTTGATTGACGCATTAATTCATACAAGAATGTCCTTTACATCAATACACAAATGGAAATTATCATAACGTCTTATTCCTTAAAATGCAAGCTTTTCCATGGAACCTTTAGAGATGCAGTTTTAAGGTGGTACATAGGTTTGCCTTGTCTATCCATCACCAGCTGCCAGGACTTAGTGACGATATTAGTTCATCAATTTGCAGCAAGCAGGCGCAAAAAGATGGTTGTCAGTAGTCTCTTCAACATTTTCCAAGGCACTTATGAATCCTTGAGGGAATACGTCGCCTGCTTCAATGAGGCAACTATCATGTTTGTCCACCTCAACCACAAGATTTTTGCGAGAACATTCAAAATTAGATGAGGGTGACATACTTTAATGATTCCATTTCCCATAGGCCCACGACCTCCTTGGATGAGGTGGTGATACGTGCAAAATGCTTTATAAATGAAAAGGAAAATAATGTTGAAAAGTAGGTTAGAAATGTCAAAGAACACACAACTTGCAACCCTGGCATCTTACAGCAGTCAAGAAAGGAAGATCTTCCATTAGAGATAAGGAGACATTCAAGCAAACACGAAAATCTGCCAAGAGATTCATGCCTTTGAGCACTCTATGCGAGCAGATATGGAGTGAAGTTATCCACGTGCATGATATGCCACAGCCACCAGTGCCCACGTCAGATGTCATGGGGCCTAAGCCTAGCCGATGGTTTAAGTTCCACCAGGTCAATAGTAACCACGCTGAGCGTTGTTATCAGCTCAAGAAGGAGATTAAGAGTCACATCTAAGAATTTCATCTAAAGAAGTATGTCAGGGACGACGCCACCCATGTTGCGGGAAGGCCCAACACTTAAGAGAGAAATACCTTTAGAAATCCTTGAGTAAAAAAAGTGAAAGGAACAAAGCAAGGGTGGCAAGAACATAATTGTGCACCACACCCTTAATACCATCGTATGAGGCTTCGACGGGGGCGGAAAGACCAATTTCACCCATAGAAGGTATGTTCCCCAAATCCTAACCATCAAAGGCTCGCCCACTAGTTATGATTCGGGCGATATGGAAGTCCTAAAATTCGAGAATTCCTTCTTTGAGAAGAACGTCCCATGCATCCACCCACACCATAATGACCACATGGCTATAAATGTGAAATGTGATGATTGAGAGATTCAAAGGGCGTTGATTAATCATGGGAGTTTTGCAGACATCTATTATAGGGATGTGTTTAAACGGCTTCTCCTAGACCTAGACTACCTCAAGGCCTTATAAGGATCATTAGTGAGGTTCTCATGTAAGAAAGTACAAATGAAGGTTTATATTACCTTTAAGACCATGTTTGGAGCTATGGGGAGCGTCATACAAATAAATGTAATCTATTTAGTTATATATGCGCCTTCCTTATATAACATGATTATTGGGAGCCGTACTTTCAACTTGCTTGGAGCCGACATATCTACATTATATTTATGCATGAAATACCCACTCTATGATGGACGCGTATGGTTATTCAAAGGGATCTGGAAATCGCCAAAATTTTCTACGTAAAAAGCATGTAGCTAAAGAAGACTACGAACAAAGGAGTGAACACTATCGACGTAAAGACAAGGGAGAAGCCATGATATGTAACTCCCAGGGACGAGGATCTAACTTGTAATACCCCAAATTTTGCCCCGAGATTATTAGGTTCATTTCATTTACTTTTGCATTGCATTTAATTAATCACTAACAAGTTTGTGTAGTTGGTTGAGTTTTGCAGGAAAAATCTCCTTGTACGCAATTCAAGCGGTGAAGGGTAAAATGGTCATTTGTTTGCAGCCGACCGTCAATTTACGAATTTTGAGCTGTTAGTCAGAAAATTTGGGCCGTTTGCTATTGTTGCTGTGAGTCGGGACCGAGGTTGTAATTGGAATTTAATTGTGAAGGATTTGAGCCATTGGAATCAAATCAATTCAATTTAGTTGGATGGTGTTAATCGGGAAATGTGGACATTTGAGTTTAATCAGACGGTTGGATTTATCCGGATAAAATTGCTCATTTGAATTGCCAGAAGATTTAATCGTAAGTTATGTCGGAGACGAGATTAGTTGGATAAATCGGAGGAATTAGGAATTAATAAAAATATGTAATTTCAAGTTCAATTTTTATTTCATATTTTAAATTAATTTCATCAATATTTCATTTTTAAATTCATAAATCATATTTCATTTTTAACTTCATTTTAGCGTTAAATAACTCATGTTTCATTTTTAAATTCATTTTATTGTTAAATTAATTATATTTCGTTTTTTATTAATGGCATTTTTTAAATCAATATTATTTCATTCTTTTAACTAATTTCTTAAAATCATTCTCATTTCATTTTTTTTATCAATCTTATCTCATTGTTAATTTGACTTCATTTTCAATATTGGGTTTTCATGTCATTTTTTTTATCAAAAAATATAATAATAACAATATTATTTCATTTAATATAAATAGAGTGATTGTTATTATATAAAAAAAATAATTTACAATATCATGAATACACTTCTTTTCTAAAACAAAAAAAATCATTAATTCCTAAAAGTTCTCCAAATTTCTCCGACTTTTCTCCGTACCTGCAAAATAAACAAAAACAGACAGCCATTTTATCGGTTAGAATTTTTTCCAACACCCTCAGAATAGTATCATCATCGGGTGTCGGGAGGGTAACAAATTGCTCCGAAACCAACTCCCGACTTTATTTCCGGCATTTCGGTAAATCAAGCCGTTTTTGTTCTTATTTTTGAGGCAACCGAGAGAGAGATGAAAAAGTGCTTTTGAAAAAAAGCTAGTTTGGAAAAAAGTGCTTCTCCAAAAAAAGTGCTTATTGGAAAATCACTTATTTAAAAAAGTTTTTTTTTCCAGAAAAGCGTTTTGCCAAACAAGCCTTAACGCGTTTTTAGGAAAATCTCAAAGCCCATGGATCAACGCAAAAAAACAGCCACCAAAATCTCCAGAAAATTATAACAAAATCCAACAAAAATCAACAATCAGTTTGAAGATCCGAAAATCATCAAACCGTGAGATAAGCGAAACCATATGCTCCGAAAAAACCTGCAAGATAACCTCAAGGTCGAATCCAGCCCACAAATCGAACCAAAAACCACATATAAGTTCATCAGAAATTCAAGAAGGGGCGATCCAAAAATCCTAAGCAATAGACAACAAAGCGGCGCCGCAAGAACGCCGAGGAAGGTTTAGAGAAACCCCTCATGATTTCATCATCATCACCTTCGGCCGTACTCAGAGAGAAGATGGAGATCCGTTCTCATCACCATCATCGCCGGTCGCAATCCAAAGAAGAAGTAGAGAAAGAAGTTTGAAGCAACCGAAGATCACCGCAAAGCCAACGTATTACCGAGCGGCGGCCGTGAAGCTCAGCCTCACTACCACCGCATGAACTCAGATCAGAGCATCATTGTGAAAGTGAGAAAAACACTTAGATGGGGGATTGAATAAGGGTTTTAAAAGCAACTTAGGAGATAGAAAAAATAACACAGTATTTTTATCCTGGTTCATTTAAACTCAAACTAATCCAGTCCACCCTACCCAGGTGATTTTCCTTTCTCAACAAGGACTTAGTCCACTATATCAAACTTGATTACAGTGTAAACCACTAAGACAACTGTCTTAGTCTTCACAAGAAAATATGACCACAACTTGGTCTTCTTGAGGAAATCTTTTACAAAGATAAACTAACAATTTGTGTTTAAGGTTTTGCTTCTAACAAGCTATATCACAACAATGATGTTTACACAAAATTAAGAACGAATATGAAAGCTGTTAAGCTTTGAAGAATATTTGAATGAGAGCTTGTAAGTTGGTTTTCTTTCAAGTGATTCGTCAATGTTCGTCAACGTTGGAAAGATGTTGAAGCTTGTTTAAATACTACTTCAAGTCCTTATCTCAAATACTGTGCATTGTTGTACGTTCTGCTGCTTCTGTTGCCTTTTTTTCCTCTATTGAATTTTCCTTTCCAGGAAGAGGAATGTTTAGACATGTGCTCTGTGTCTGAATTGTTGTGTCATGCATAAATGTGGAATAGTGTCGTTGGAGCAGACGTTGGGATTAGCAACGGATCTTTTCTTTGAGCTGGCATCTTTTCAACTGAATAAAATATATCCTTCAAATAATACTAACATCAGATCCTCTGATGTAGTTCCCTGTTCTTCAGATCAGAGTCTTGCAGCAATAGTGCTTTAAGCGTGAATGTTACAATCAGTGCAAAGTTGAATAACAAAGCCTCTGTACTTGCATCGTGAAGTACTTCCGGAGTCTTCTGAATCAATGATGTACGCTCTTTACTCAAATTCTTCTTAGTTTCACTCAGAGTCATCTGTAGCAGATCAGAGTCTCTTCAAGCAGCGCTCAAAGTCTTCTGAAATGTTACTTCTGACGCTCAGAGTCTTAACGTTCTTTTCAGATGCAGATGTAATTTTTGCTTCCAGATGAATATATATTTTAAGATCTGAAACAAAATTACTTAAACGCAATTAGAGTATATATTTACTTTATACAAAATTTTATTTATGTTATCATCAAAAGAATGAGATATATTACACACCAATCTGTGTTCTAACAATCTCCCCCTTTTTGATGATGACAAAAACATAGGAAATTTTGTTCAATAATAAGAAAAAAATATAACTTCCCCTGAGATTGTGAATCTCCACCTGAATTGAATACCATAAGAAAAATAAATACTTCCCTTTTTGATTAAGTATTCTTTTCAGAATCAGAGCCTGGTTTATTCTTTTCAGAATCAGATCCTGGTTTGGATCCTGATTTGGATCAGAGCCTGATTTAGGAGCTTTCAGTAACTTTTATGAATTAAGTCAGATGCAATGTTATAGTTCTGAAAGACTAAAATTCAATGTTAGTTATAATTTATTATGTCTGAATTCCATTCTGGTAACTGTTTATTTGAACAGTTATAATTTCCATTTTCTCCCCCTTTTTGTCATATCAAAAAGAAAAAAACTTTTTAAGACACAAAAGAAGAACAGAGAAAAAGAATATGATAAAATAGATAGAAACAGAAACCAAACAGATGCATTGATTAGCAAAATATTCAGATGATAATCAGATAAGCAGAACAAACATAATGTGCACAAACAACAGAAAAACAACTAAGGTTGACGAGAGGCTATCATCTTCAGAAGGTTTGTGATCTCAGAAGTAGATTCTTCTTGCCTAGCCATCCATGTCTTGATTTCATCTGTTGTCTTTTCCTGCTTAACCATCCAAGATCTGATCTCTGTGTTGCTGGCTTCAAGCTTAGCAAAATTTTCTTCAAGATCTGGATTCTCTTTCTTGACTTCAGATGATGCAGGAGCAGATTCAGACGCAGTCTCAACAACCATAGCAGATGCATTCTCTTGAATCACTGAGTCAGATGCTTGATTCAAAACCATCAGAGCAGACTGATTTGACACTAGAGTTTCTTCAGTAACAGACGCTTCTGGAGGAGCATCTTCAGACTTAGATTCTTCAGCAGCTGTATTGTCCAGAGGAAGAATTGGAGATCTACTCATATTCAGAAGAGTTTGTCTGATAACTTTAGAAAATCTCACCTTTGCATCATAAGAGCAAATGGTTTGAAGGTTTGAAGCTACAGAGTTAAATCTTGAAATGAATCTTTTCCAGCTAGCCTCAGAATCATCAGGATACAGACTTGACATGCACTCCTTTTTGACAGTAGACAGCCACATGTTTAATTCCTTTTTAAAATCAGCAAATAAAGTACTAACATTCATCCTAGGTTTAGGTTTCATAAAGTTTTCTAGGGAGGGTGTTTTGGTGGTTTCAGATGTAGAGGGTATGGAAAAATAAGGAATGATGAAAAGAGGACGAGGATATGGTGTAGAAGGTTTAGTAACAGTCTTTGGTTTAACAGAAGAAATGATATCAGAAGGCATAAGACAAAATGGAACAAAATTTGATGTAGGTTTTGGAGTTGATTGAGAAATGATAGGTTCAGATGAAATGAATACATCTGGTTGTTTTGGTTCATACCCACGGAGTGAAGGTGGTGAGTTCACTTCTGAAGGTAAATCAGATTCAGAAGAATCAGATGATGCAGAAGTGTGACAGGATGTTGAGGAAACGTCAAAAAGAATGTTCAAGGGTTGAACATCAAGAATATCAGAATCAGGTATAAATGATTCAGAAGTTTTAGGCTGTTCTGGTTGAGGATCAGAGGGAATGGGTTCATCTGGTTGTGGGTTAGAAGTTTGTGTTTCTGGTGGGGGAATTTCAGAAGATTGTTTTTCAGATGGGTGTAGTTCAGAAGTTTGTTGTGGTTTAGGTGTAGAAGGAATAGGTTGAGATATTTTTGGTTCAAAAGGGATGGGTTCAGATTCATGAAAAGGAGAAGGTGAGGGTATAGGCTCATAAGAAGGGGGGTCAGATGCTAGTACTTCTTTGACAGTTTCTAAAATGGAATCTAAACTAGCAGAAGGAGGGTTACCTTTTTGTTTCTTGACCCGCTTTGGATTTGCAGAAGCTGCCTTGCCAGAAGCTTTCCTTTTTGGTTTAGAAGATCCTTCTTCTGATACTTTCCTTTTCTTCCTATGTCTGTCCCCATAAAAATCTGGTTCAGGTTCGCCTGCTTTCTGAATCAGATGTTCTGGTAGAGGAGTTCCATCTAATAGACAAGTTGCTATATATTCCAGAATAATTTCCCTTGGTTCATTAGCATAAAACAGAGGAAAATCATCTACTGGTATCCTTCTCTTGCTAACTGCTTCAGAGTTGATCTACAATTTTCATCTTCTGAAGACTTTTCCCATTCATAGGTTTGCCAACCACTGAAGCCAATTCTTCTTGCATTCCAGCTTCTATCAGATGTCCAACCAAGCCATTCTCAGTCAAAATATCTGAGATGAGTCTTCCCATTGGAATCCAATTTCTCATCTTCTGATGCTTAGTTCTGATTTCTTCTCTTGATTGTTTCACATGAGCCCACAAATGATTGAATAGCAGATAAGGCAGATCCATTTTTATGCTTTGACTCAGACAGTACATGAAGTACATCTGATCAGTGTTGACATAATCAGGAGAGTTTGAAGACTTCCTATGATGTATGCATCCCATAAAAATCTTATCCTAAATCCTGTAGGTTGGCTTCAGATCTTTCACTTTGTTAGAGGCTTCTCCAGATGTACAAACTTCACTGTAAACCTCTGCCATATCAATACGCCCAGCTGGCAGATTTGTAACACCATCAATTTCTTCATAACCAATAAGCTTCCTGATCAAATCCCCAGTGATGATAATTTCCTTACCCAGAACTGAAGAAACAATAAACTTAGGGTATGTAGTTGCGTGAATCCAAAATTCTTTCACCAAGCATGGATAAACTGGTCCAATCAGTCTATCAAAGAATTTTGTCCAACTTTGAGCATCAACAATGGGATGAAGATCAAACCCATTTTCTGCAATTGATTCAAAATTCACTATTGATTTGCACAGAACTTCAAGTTTGTCAACCGGTGTGAGGTGGGTTCTAACTGGTTCTTTGAAAGCAACAATACCCAGATTTGCAGAAGAAATAGCAGCCATTGTTGATTGAAGTTGTTGAGAGGTTGATGAAGAGGTTTCCATTAATGAAGTAGAGAGGGATTTAGGGTTCCGTTGAGATTTGGGTTTTGAGGAGAAAATGAAAGAATGCAATAAGCAGAAATGCATAAGAGATGTGAACGAAAGTGAAAAGTGTGAGAAGTGAAGTGTTGTGGAATTTATAGAGAAACTTAGGGCACACAAGAGTCACACATTCAGCATTTAGCATTTAATTAAATATTAAATCACATCAAACATAATCATGACAAGAAAAAAATTCAATGATACTGACAATGCGTGGGGAGGAAAACGAGAATTATAATTAATTCAAACAGTACCTCTGAACGGCATTTTAGTGCTGAATACTCAATCTTTTCAGATTCAGATGACACGTGTTTGCTTGCAAGTGCTTCTGAAACTCTTTGAGAAATGAAACGTTAGCCAACGTTCAGATCCTCTGAGGCTTGTCAGATCAGATTTACACACAATAAATAAAATAATAAACAGTAAATAAATAAATGAAATACTTCAGAGTTAAAACATTTTCCATCTGAGGAAATTTTCTTCTGATAACCATTTTATTCTGGACAGAAATCTATACTTATATTTTTCAAAATAAATTTAAATTTATCTTCAGCAAGGGGTTTTGTAAAGATATCAGCCCATTGATGGTCAATATCAACAAAGTTTAAACTTATAATTCCCTTATGAACATAGTCTCTGATGAAATGATGTTTAATTTCTATATGTTTTGCCACAGAGTGATGTTATTCTGTGCAGCAAAAGAAATAAGCAAGCGAATAGATTCTAACCTTGCCACAGGAGCATAAGTCTCTGTGTAATCTATACCTTCTTGCTGACTGTATCCTTGAGCCACCAGCCTAGCTTTGTTTCTGATTACTTCTCCTTGTTCGTTTAGCTTGTTTCTGAAGACCCATTTTGTTGCAATGATGTTGAAACCTTGTCTTAGAACCAGATCCCAAACGTCATTTCTGGTGAATTGATTTAGCTCGTCTTGCATAGCAAGTATCCAATCATTATTATTCAGAGCCTCATCCACACAAGTTGGTTCAATGATAGACACCAAACTAAATAGTGACATTTCAGAAGATCTGAGAAATGACCTTGTTCTTATAGGGTCATCCTTCTTTACAATTATCATATCCTCTGGATGAGAGGCTTTGATTCTGGATGATCCTTTAACATTTGGTGCTTCAGAAATGTTCAAGTTGTTCATCTGGGCAGCCAAGGGAGTAGCATCTGGCGTTGCTTCTGGTGCTTCTGCTTGAGCTTTATCTGCCTCTAATTCTTCAAAGTCTGTGAGAAGAACTTCTCTATCTGCAGAAATTTCAAGCTGCTTTGGCTTTTGATTTCCAAGCTTATCATCAAATATAACATGAATTGATTCCTCTACAATCTGTGTCTCAGTATTGTATACTCTGTAGCCTTTAGAGCGTTCAGAATATCCAAGCATGAAACACTTTTGAGCTTTAGAATCAAACTTGTTCAGATTTTCCTTAGTGTTCAACATAAAACATACACATCCAAAAGGATGGAAATAAGAAATGTTGGGCTTTCTATTCCTCCATAGTTCATAAGGAGTCTTTTCCAGAAGAGGTCTAACTGACACTCTGTTCTGAATATAACAAGTTGTATTCACTGCTTCTGCCCAAAAATGTTTTTCCATGTTAGTCTCGTTGGTCATGGTTCTGGCCATTTCTTGCAATGTTCTATTTTTCCTTTCTACAACTCGATTCTGTTGAGGAGTTCTAGGATAAGAAAAATAATGTGCAATGCCATTTTGTTTAAAGTATTTTTCAAAATATTTGTTTTCAAATTCACCACCATGATCACTTCTGACTTTAACAATTTTAAATGATTTTTCGTTCTGGACTTGTTTGCAAAAGTCAATGAATTCAGAATGAGACTCATCCTTGTGTTTCAGGAATTTTATCCATGTCCATCTGCTGTAGTCATCAACAATGACTAATCCATACTTCTTGCCTCTGATGGATGCAGTTTTCACTGGTCCAAACAGATCAATATGAAGCAGCTCTAATGGTCTTGAGGTTGAAACAACATTTTTTGTTTTGAAAGATTTTGAAAATTTTCCTTTCTGACATGCTTCACAAAAAGCATCTGAGTTGAACTTCAACTGAGGAAGTCCTCTGACCAGATTGAATTTATTAATCTGAGATATATGTCTCATACTAATATGCTCCAATCTTCTGTGCCAGACCCATTGCTCTTTGTTAACAGACAAAAGGCATTTTACATTCTGAACCTTAAGTTCTGAAAGATTGATTTTATAAATGTTGTTCTTCCTTTTTCCATTAAAGAGGATTAAGCCATCTTTTTGACTGACAGCTTTACAACATTTTTGATTGAATATTATGTCACAACCATTGTCACTTAATTGACTTATGGACAATAGATTATGTGTTAATCCTTCAACAAGTAAAACATTAGAAATGGAAGAGAGGTTACCATTACCTATAGTTCTAGAGCCTATTATCTTGCCCTTCTGGTTCCCTCCAAACTTCACATCACCTCCAGATCTAAGTTTCAGGCTTTGGAACATAGACCTTCTTCCCGCCATGTGACGCGAGCAGCCAGAGTCCAGATACCAAGACTGGTGTTTCAACTTTACTGCTAAGGATGTCTGCAACAGAAATAATTTTGTCCTTAGGTACCTATATTTTCTTGGGTCCTCTGGGGTTAGTAGGTCTGAAATTCTTTCTGAATTTATTACCTTTATAAGCATCCTTTTTCTGATGGAATTTTGGTTTATTAAACACAGGTTTGTTCTGATCAGAACGTGTGTGTTTAATATCATTTAAATGACCAAATTTGAAATGAGTATATAGAGGGGAATACTTAATGGTCAGTTTATCAACAGGTTTTGGATTTAAATCCTTCCCAGAAGGTGATTCATATCCAATACCCTTTCTATTGTTTCTGCTTACGCCATAGATCATTGAAGCCATCTTGCTTCTATCTAAGCCTCTTGCCAGAAACTTCTGAAAGCTATAATCATACTCTTCTAAAATATTTTTAGAGCATGATACATGATCTGAGTCAGATTTCTGAGCTTTTTCTAAATCATTTTTTATTTTAAGATTGTTTGCTTTAAGCTCAGTAACTTCAAACCTCAGCTGATCATTCTCAAATGCAAGACAGCTTTGAAGCTTCTTGTATTTGAGTTTGATTTTACTGTAGCTTTCCAGAATTTCTGATAAACTTTCAAAAAGTTCAACTCTAGTGAGTTCAGAAAATACCTCCTCAGAATCTGATTCTGATCCAGATTCAGCAGCTTCTTCGTGGTCCTCCACGTCAGCCATTAGTGCTACATTAGCACACTCATCTTCTGATTCTGATGAAGATTCAGAAGCATCTGAATCATCTCACGTGGCCATTAATACTTTCTTCTTCTTTTAAAACTTCCTTCTGAGTTTCTCCTTCAGAAGTTTGGGACATTCTTTCTTATAGTGGCCAGGCTCCTTGCACTCATAGCACACTATATCTTTCTTTCCAGATTTTTTATGTCCAGAAGAATCACCACGCTGTCCAGGCTTCTGAGGCTCGTCTTCCTCCAGCTCAATCTCGTGACTCCTTAAGGAACTGATCAATTCCTCCAGAGTGA
>OZ012737.1:362916058-363063558 GCA_963859935.3 Lathyrus sativus
CCAACACTAGGAACAACATCATAGTCATTCTACCCCAGTGCGTACGACTGTATCACGCATACTCCACTAGGAACAACATCTCAGTTATTCTACCCCAGGGAGCACCCCACCAGGAACAACATCTCAGTTATTCTACCCCGGTGATTATTCCACTAGGAATGACATCTATTCATTCTACCCCAGTGTATACGACTATGTCACTATACCTCACCAGGAACAACATTTGTCATTCTACCCCAGTGATTATTCAACTAGGAACGACATCTAGTCATTCTACCCCAGTGATTACTCCACTAGGAACAACATCTTGTTATTCTACCCCAGTGAGTACGAGTTTTGCACATACACATATTTTCATAAAACAATCATATGCACTTAAGACCGTTCTCGCATCTTAATCTCATGCATATTAAAATAATTCATCACAGAAGAATTATATCATGATTGCACACTCACACATCATATCAAAGTATTCATACTTTCAACATCATCACAATTATCAAGCAATGCACACATATTCACAATATGTTCCCATGCATTATTCACAATATCGTGCCGAACGGCAACGAACCTCATCAGAAATCATCATGCATTTTTAATCAATTTAAACAATGCATATATTTGTCAAAAGACCATATTTATCAAGCAATGCACACATATTCACAATATGTTCTCATGTATTATTCACATATTATCACATACAATCGCATAGAAATCATTATGCATTCACAGCAATTATGCCAAATGGCAACCGAACGCTCTAATTATTTAAGCCTCACTTACTTAAAATAACTAATCTCGACTAATCGGTAAAATCGGCTAAAATTTGGCTAAAAATAATATTTCTTTTCACCAAGTTATAAAACATATTATTAGATTCAGTTTGATATAAAGAACGACAAAATCCGATAAACGGTGAAAAAGTTATGAATTTTCAAAGTTTTGAAAAATAATATTTTTCTCACACTTACAATGTTAATCGGTTAACGGATATGGTTAACCGGTTAACGCCTCCAAAAATTCAGTTTTTAGGCCATTTTTATACCGTTAAAACACCTGAAAACTTTGGAAAAACAAGCTACGGGTATGTGCCCAAAACCTCCAAAAACCCGACCGATTTAATTATTTTCTCCCGATTAAATACCTACTCATCATTACCAATCATATAGTAACAATTTAGGATCATAAAACGCAAATTCTACGACTTCCGATTTTCATCCAAATTCTTAACCTCCAATTATCCAAAAATGTCAAAACTCACAAATTCAATCAAACGAAATCCAATAATCACGACTAAACATTACCAGACTAAACTACGCAATTTATTTTAGTTTTTAACCGTTCAAACATCGACTCTATCGATTAAATCCATTTCTGCCCTAGAATGGAAAAAGATGAAAACATTCAAACAAATCCAAACACACACATACATAATCATATACATTGGTAAGATAACAACATTTCACACCCTTACCTTGATTAAATCGAAGCTAGAAGTTGTTCTTGAGCTTTCCAAGCTTTTCCTTTTTTTCCTTCTCTTTTCTCCTCTTCCTCTTTCTTTCTCTTCTCTTTCTCTTTCTCTTATGTTTCTATTATTTCTTTTTCCTTCCACTTTCTCTTATATCCCTTTCTCTTCTATTTATTTTCTTTCCATTATATTTTTTTCTCCCCAATTATCTACCAAATCACTTAAATAATCATCCAATAATTTTAATAAATCAATTAATTAACATAAATAATTAATTAATGAAAATTGGGCTGTTACACGTGCGGGTGCGCAAGTGTGTGAGTGTGATGTGCGTGTGCATGTGTGTGTGCGTGTGTATATTATATTTGTATATTCGTGAAAAGCTCATAAGTAGCGTAGGAAGTTAACTAAGGGGACACGACCTAATATATCATCTCTATCAGCTTCATAGCCTCCAATTGTTGGAACTAGGGTCCATCATTTGGTTATGACACCCATTTCCCATATCACTCGCCCCTCTGTGAAAACATGGAGGTGATATGATCCTAATCATACCAGTATGGGGGAGGAAATCAAAACAAGGGGGCACACTCTCTAGAATAATAGGGGAGATAACTGCTCATTTCCACGCTTCTGGAAGTAGGTATTACTTTCTTAGAGCCTAAGATGCATGCCCAAGAGATTCCTATAAATACCTCAACCTTGAGGTTAAAGAAGACATTCAATTTCACCCATAAAACACTAGTATATAAAGTTTCTAACCACCTCGTATGAGCTTGCTCTAACTCATAACAATCCTAAAAACCTTTGATAGCCCTACATCACATGGGGTTGTCATGTATTTTACCTTTAGCAAGTGCAATTGATGTCCATTGTAGGCCCTGGTGTAACACCCCAAAATTTACCCTCTATTTTTCTAACCTTAATTGGCTTGTGTTTCTCTTTTATTTGTGTTTTCATTAGGTTATAACTTTGCATCCTCTCATTTGCATTGAGCTTCTAAGACATGGGATCAAGGCATTTTCCTGTGATTTGGGTTTTCCCTATTTAGAGGTAATTTATCTAGCTATTGCACTCGAGTTGAGACAAAGCCTGAGTTCCCAACATCATGATTATCTTCTTTACAAAGGCTCATCAGATATCAAGGTCATCTTCGTCACGATTTTTCAAGAGGATTAGTGTACACTTAAGGGCGGGAATTTTGGTCAAGATGTCATACCCCAATTTTGTTCGGTCATTTTAATTTTTTTCATTTTTCATTCATCTGACTTTATTTTTACTTTGCATAGCATCATAGCATGCATTTTATCTCGCATAGTGCCTAAAATTTCATGCAGAATAATTTCTCAAATTTACAGACAGATCGGTCAAACTAAATCTCAACTGTGCGTAACATCAGTGGACGGAAAATTTCAAAATCGAACTCGTAGATGTTAATTATATCGATCTATGTTTCGTGTAGTTTAACTTGACGTGTTCGTTTTAATTTTTTTAAAATCATTTTTTGTCGCATTTTGATCAGTTTGAGCGTTTTTAACGGGTCAAAATTTATTTTAAAATCTGACCAAGCGGTGTATTTTTTTTGAGTTGTTTATTTCGTGCTGATCATTTTGGTACACTCGGTTTATTTTTTTCGAGCACTTGGGCATCCGACTTTTGTTTATTTAGGGTCCGTTTATTTTTACATTTTTAACTAAATATTTAGAATAAATAAATAAGATAATTAATATTTTAATTTTAATTTAAATATTTATTTTATTTTAGGTTTAATTAATTATTTAATTTGAACTTTAAAATAGACATTAAAGACATCATTGATAATTTAAAATTAAACATATTTAATACCTATATATACATAAGTTGCCTTTGTTAAAATTAAAAAAAGAAACCGATAAATAGACAAAAGCTGCGCTAGGTACCAATCGCTACTCAGTATTGTTTTCATTAATGAATACCTCGAAAACAATACTATGCTTCCACCGGACTTTTGGTGATGAGGTACGGTTTACTAACATGAAGCCGTCATTGTTACTATAATATATATATAATTTACCGTCACTGTGTGAATGAATTGATATATCACATAGAACTTTTGCTTCATTTAATTACATATATATTATCTGCCGTCACTGTGTGATGTATATATAAATGCTTTATATATATATATATATATATATATATATATATATATATATATATATATATATATATATATATATATATATATATATATATATATATATATATATATATATATATATATATATATATATATATATATATATATATATAGTTAAGCTTTTTGTATTTAAATTTTTTCTAATCCAATTATGTCGATATGCTGTTTGCATTTTCGTGTGTATGATGCGTGACATTTGTGTTTAGTTCGATCTGGTTGCAATGATCGCATTTTTGCATTAGCAACATTGTTGAGTTTTATCACATTTAAAAGTCTTTTTTCTTTGCATTTCTTTTTGATAAATTTAGACCCGCACAATTTTGATCCATGACGCGATGATCACGTTAAGTGTAGCAAGCTAATGGTTTATTTTTACTCGTTTATGTGTGATTCTATATTTGGTTATCATTGCGTTTCGATTTTACACGTGTCTGATGGTTTAACCTAGTGGAAATCCGCTTGTTGTGCACCAACCATTTCGTGTTTCGACTTGCAACTTTGTATCTTAGTTTGATTTTTATTGTGTTGTTGTTTATCTATTCGACTTGCGATGACCGCTAATGCGGTATCAATTTGCTATTTCATTTGTATTATTTTTCAATGATTCAATGCCATTAGCTTCACATCGAATCTAATTTGTTGTGGTAGGCTTTGCACTTTTTTCGCGCATGCGACCTTGGTTCGCGTATTTGCGTCATGGTTTTAATCCGTGCACTTTTCTTTTCAATTTGTGTTTTGATTCATTTGTCGTGTGATGTTAATATTATGTATGCATCTTATTCTCCTTCAGCCTAAATTTAGGTCAATCTTCACATGACAACATTAAGTTAGCTCCCTCCTGACCCCACTATCCAGGCTTGAGTACATACTTAGGATTAGAGTGGATAGTCGTGTAGCCTGTGTAGCGTCTTAGTATGTTTGGTTGACACGAGACTCACATTCAGACGAGGTTTTCTTGGGAGATAGTCTAACTTGCACATCTTGTGCATATGTCAGGGTGTTCCCACAGAGAGCTTATGACTCTAGAGACCGTTCATTGGAAATCGGTCGAGGCCTCCTTGATTGATGATGATGCCAAATCAAAAGCGGTGAACGTATCATCATTTATCAACCTGAGAGTCCATGATACCGAGGACCTGCTAGGATGCCTTGTCCAAGACTAGAACCCACATGTGAGAGAGGATGGGTTTTGCAGAAAATTTTGACTTTCAACCTACCTGGTTTTCTGGTTTTCTTATTAGTATGGACTTATGAACCTGGTATTCTGATTATTTTGGTATTATGGATTTCTCGTCAGAGCGGAATTCTGGTCTTATTTAGTCAACAACACAACAGCTATTCTAAGCATATGGGAAGCTTTGATCCCATGCCTATTGCATTCATTGCATAACATAAATATCTTTGCATCATTTTGCATATCATTCTTCATCCAGATAGAACACTCATTCCGCCTTTGTCCATGATCAGCCAGTCGATTCTCCTCATACAAATCAACGAGCCCATGGCCGAAGATATCAGAATCAATGCCAGAATTAAAATAGGCCTCACAACAACTTGGAAAGAAGGAATGCTCATCTTCATTTAGTTCCTATGTCGTACAATCAACTTCTGCCATATCTGATTCGAAACTCCTTAGTGGAGCCCAAGACTCTCAAGCCGTTTCCAGAACCTTACCCTCTTGGGTACGATCCCCATGCACAGTGTGGATATCATGGAGGATCCATGGGTCACTCAACAGAAGATTGCAAAGCCTTCAAAGCCAAAGTGCAACACTTGATTGACAAAAGGTACATCTCCTTTCTAGAAGGATGTTTGTTGTGCATGTCAACCTATCACCTGTTTGAGTTTGAAGACTTCAAGGGTCATCTCCTAAAGCCAGTGGTTCAGACATGAAGACATCCTCAACATTGGCAATCTTTGGGCATTTTTATTAGTTGCATTTGTAGTTTCTTTCTTGTTAACTACTACTTATTTTTAAACATTGTTGTTTTTAATAGTAATATTAATGAAGTGATCATGCATTTTATGAATTAATCATGTTGCATTCACTCATTTATTGCAAAGAATAGACACATACACCTCTTGTCCACTTTCTTTATCGTCGTTGTTTTAGCAAAGACTGGAGGGAGGATCATGAAAATTGAATACCCGTAATTGTTGATCGTATGCTTTCGGATGAAATTCTACTGACGATGTACATGCATCGTTTCAAATACCCTAAACACCGGAGAGATAAGGAGTTAGTCCCTAGTTAACCACTTCGAGCCTAGAAGTAGGAGTTTCCTTCGGATTTCAAACCCTCACATCTTAACCTGGGGCTGGGTAGTTGTTGTAACACCCCACTTCCCAAAACAAATAAAATATAAACATTATAATTAAACATCAGAGTTTTCATCATTTACAGTGGGATATCACATCACCAATAAGTCATCAAAATACTTTATTGATTATTTTCAAAATAATACAGCGGAAATTGTCATTTCAACATTCTTGGCCATCTGCCAGATTTCATAAAATCTCTATTATTATAATTCACCAAAATGTGATACGTCACAGGATTACAACAAGTTTGACGCAAAACAATTAAAACACCCATATCCCGTGTTACGTATCAGAGCACCCTAAGACTCGACCTGCACACCGCTATCCAAGCTATCTATGTACCTGGATTATCTGTACTTTCGAGGAAGCTGATCCGCGAGCGACCGCGGATCAAACAATTTGATCCGCGGTCGCTCGCGGATCAAAAACGAGTAATTTTATAAAAATGCAGTACAGCGACAGTGACTCGGAATATCGTTCTCACAAGGATTCTTGTAGTGATTAACCAATTACAGTAATGAAATAAAAAGGGGGTTTTTGGTTCGATTAGGGAAGAGTAATTAACAAGAGTAATTTTCGAAATAAGTTGTTATGAAGAAAATTGATTATGAAATAAGTCAATCTACCGATTCGGTTCCTACTATCATTGATTATTATAATATTGATCTTCTAAGTGTCATTCCTATCTGGATGCAAACTCAATGGCAAACGCAAAAATGTTTGTAAGATTTATGATCCTAATGTCCGAATTAAACAAACGGGATAAAACTTCATGAATTAAGCAAACATGATTGTTCAGACACACAAACGAATTAAGCAAACGTAAACGTGTCTATGCCTAGGACCATACAATCAACCAAATTAAATCAATAATATCATGCAATCGAATTAAGCATACAAGAACATAAAATTATTGAACGGAATTAACAAATAGTAATAATATTATAATAATCTCAAGTGTTGGAACCTGAATTACGGTAGACCGACTCAGAGGGATTAGTTCTCCATAGGATTCGTAAAAGCTTCAAGGTTTTTTTCTCGTGAATAGTAGGTCATGTGAACAGTAACACGATTTCTCTTTAAAAAGGAAAATAATGGATCAAAACCCAACTGGGTCAAAAATATAACCCAGGCCCAAAACATCAAAACTAAAATAAAATTCTAATGCTGTAACTTGAAACGGAAATCTGGAACTTTGAGCTCCGAATCTGACTTCGACTCCAACACGAAAGTTGTAGCTCTCTCTCTTAGCTTTCCGGCGATATTTAGAACGCCTCAATCGGATTCCCGGAACTCCAGTTATGATCGTTTCCGTGCAGACTGCTAAAGCTGAAAAATAGTTACGAAAATTAAATTAAATCAAAAATAAAATAAAATAAGAAAACATGATAAAATATAATAATAAGCAAAATAACATAAAGAAATGCCTAAGTAAAAATGTAGGAGAATGTGCATAAATATGCACTGATCAAATTCCCCCGGACTTGAACTTTTGCACTCCGAGCAAAATTAAATTCAAATAAAACAAAGGAAACTCATTCCAGGCTACAAGACTTCTTCGGTTAAGTTTGCCTCGATAGGTACTAATCTTCAACACTAAGGATATCGTAGGAACACTAACCCACAATTGCGCAGTCATAACCCTCCTGAATATACAAATCAATTCGAATAATGTTATTATGCTAAAGCCTAACTTATTCTTCCTCCTTTTTGCTCTTTTCCATTCAGGCGCAATCACATTAAGCCCGTTATCTCCACACACTCATAGCAAGGCGACCGGTTAGTGACTCTGATCTCTCTTTTTTTTTTTTTTTTTTTTTTTTTTTGGGGTTCTGGTACTTACGTGGCATAACCCCTTATTGACTCAATTGTAGTTGTGGGGGATCGGACCGTAATCCGCCCTACCAAGTTCAGCACCAGAAACCGCTGAACCAACTAACTATCTTTCTTTTCTTTTCTGTGTTTCTTTTTTTTTTTCTTTCAACTTTTTCCCTTTTTTTCTTCTTTTTGATCACTCACTTATGTTCATCGGCTTCCCTGCGTAGAGTGTGCATGAGATGGTGCTGACTGCTGAAATAAACTACTCAAGAGCTGTCAGAGAATGAAAATTCAAGGCTAAAACATAGAGAGTATTCAAATTAATTTCCACATGCAAGAGACTTACGGTGTTCAGACGATACCGATCTTGCGAATTTTTTTCCCAAGTCTCTGCAAACTACTCTCAAATCAGTCTATAAACCTAGAACTTTTTATTTTTTATTTTTATTTTTATTATAACTGAAAACAAAACAAAACAAAACATAAAGAAAAACAAATGTAAATGTTTCCCTCCCCCAGACTTAAAACGAGCATTGCCCTCAATGAAAGGACATAATGATAAAAGTAGAGAGAAGGAAAGAACAACTCCCTGATTAAGTTGCAGTGTAATTAGGCGCTTCTAGAGAAAGCTCCTCTATACCGACATCTTCAGGCACCGAACCTCCATAGAATAACTTCAGACGCTGCCCGTTGACCTTGAAGACTTTGTCAGTACCTGTACTTTTAATTTCTACAAAAACAAGTCGATACGGAGACATCCCAATGGGTGTCTTGAAAGCTGTTCTTTGAGCCCAAAGTGCGTCTTCTAGACGACGGCTCCAATCCTTCCTGTTTGGTTGCACCATTTTTTCTAAGACCTGTTTGATCTCCCTGTTTGAGATCTCAGCTTGCCCATTAGTTTGTGGGTGATATGCAGTAGAGACTCTATGCACAACTCCATACTTTCGGAGCAAAGCTTCCATGGTACGGTTACAGAAATGAGTGCCTTGGTCACTGATGATGGCTCGCGGTATTCCAAACCTGCAAAAAATATTAGACCGGACAAAATCTGCATCAACTCTAGAATCATTAGTCCTAGTGGGGATAGCTTCCACCCACTTTGAAACATAATCAACAGCAAGTAAAATGTAAAGGAAATCAAATGATACAGGAAAGGGACCCATGAAGTCAATTCCCCATACATCAAATACCTCACAGAAAAGCATAGGTTGTTGAGGCATTTCACTCTTGCGAGTGATGCTTGTTCCTGCTATCTGGCACTCTTTACAAGTGCGGTAAGTCTCATAAGCATCTTTAAAAATAGTTGGCCAATAGAAACCTGAATCAAGAATTTTTCGTGCGGTTCTTTGAGGGCCAAAGTGTCCTCCGACTTGAGATGCATGAGAAAATTTTAAAATGGATTCAATCTCATAGTCGGGAACACATCTTCTAATTACCTGATCACTACCAAACTTCCACAGATATGGATCATCCCAAACATAATATTTGGCATCGCTTTTGAGTTTATGAATCTGTGATCTGGATGCACCTGTAGGAAAAACACCAGCAACAAGATAATTAACAATATCAGCAAACCAAGGTGTAATACCATGTAAAACTAAAAGCTGCTCATCAGGAAAGTCATCCTGAATGGGAAAAAGATCTTCATCTCTCTCTATCCTGCTCAAATGGTCAGCCACTAAGTTCTCAGCTCCACTTTTGTCTTTAATCTCTACATTAAACTCTTGGAGCAACAACATCCACCGAATCAGTCTCGGTTTTGCATCCGGCTTCTTCAACAAGTACTTTAAAGCTGCATGGTCAGTAAAAACAACAACCTTGGAACCTAGCAAATAAGATCTGAATTTATCAAGAGCAAAAACAATAGCTAGAAGTTCTTTTTCAGTGGTAGTGTAATTTGACTGTGCAGAATCTAAAGTCCTAGAAGCATAGTAAATAACATGGACAGCCTTGTCAACTCTTTGTGCAAGGACAGCCCCAACAGCATAATTCGAAGCGTCACACATAAGCTCAAAAGGGAGGGTCCAGTCAGGGGGCTGAATTATGGGAGCGGAGGTCAATGCTTTCTTCAAGAAGTCAAACGCCTGTTTGCATTTGTCATCGAAGTGGAAAGTGACGTCATTCTTCAACAAGTTTGACAGCGGAAGAGCTATCTTGCTGAAATCCTTGATGAAACGCCTGTAAAAACCTGCATGACCAAGAAAAGAACGAATCTCGCGAATGCAAGATGGGTAAGGTAGTGTAGAAATCACATCAATCTTAGCAGGGTCAACAGAAATTCCTTTTTCAGAAATTATATGACCAAGAACAATTCCCTGCTCAACCATAAAATGACATTTTTCATAATTTAAAACAAGGTTGGTTTCAATGCATCTTTCTAAAATCAAGCTTAAACTGCTCAAGCATGCATCAAAAGAAGAACCATAAACAGTAAAGTCGTCCATAAAGACTTCCATGCAATTTTCAATAAAATTAGAGAAAATACTAAGCATACAACGCTGGAAAGTGCCAGGAGCATTGCAAAGACCAAAAGGCATCCGCCTATACGCAAAAGTACCGAAGGGACAAGTAAAAGTGGTCTTCTCTTGATCTTCCGGTGCAATATGAATCTGAAAGTAACCTGAAAAGCCATCAAGTAAACAGTAATGTGATTTACCAGCTAGCCGTTCAAGCATTTGGTCGATGAACGGTAAAGGAAAGTGATCCTTTCTAGTAGCTTGGTTTAGTCTCCTGTAATCGATACAAACTCTCCAGCTATTATGCACTCTAGTGGGAACAAGTTCATTCTTTTCATTTTTGACAACCGTAAGTCCGGATTTCTTAGGTACAACCTGCACTGGGCTTACCCATTTACTGTCAGAGATAGGATAAATGATACCTGCTTGCAAGAGTTTGGTTACCTCTTTCTTCACGACATCAAGAATCAAGGGATTAAGCCTCCTTTGGGGCTGCCTTACTGTTTTCGCACCATCCTCGAGTAAAATTCTGTGCATACACATGGAAGGACTAATTCCTGGAAGGTCGGCTAATGTCCATCCGATTGCCTTCTTGTGCTTCTTCAAAACCTGCAAAAGCTTGTTTTCTTGATCTAAATCAAGGTTAGAAGAAATAATAACAGGGAGTTTTTCGTTACTCTCTAAGTAAGCATATTTCAGGTTCTTAGGGAGCTCTTTTAGCTCTAAGGACGGGGGCTGCTCGGTAGATGGGATGGTCGGGGCAGCAGGAACATCAAGAGCATCAGCTGTAAAAATAGCTTCGTTGGTTATAGCTTCACCTGTAGGAAATATATCAGCCTGCAGAGCAGCATCAATCTCAGCGCACACAACACAAAGGTTAGTGTCAGTACAATCAGAACATGAATAAACATCATCAAAATCAGAAAGAGACGGAAAATCGAGTGAAAATAATTCAGAACAAGTGTCCTCAACCAGCTCAGATATCAGTCCAATATGAAAAACGGAATGTTCCTCCAATGGATGTTTCATGGCATCAAAAATGTTGAATTTTGCGACGATGTCACCAAACTCCATGGACATGCTCCCATCATCAACATCAATTTTCGTTTTTGCCGTTTTCATGAACGGTCTTCCTAAAATGATGGGAGCTTTGCTGGACTTTGTTTCTCCTTCCATATCAAGAATGTAAAAATCTGCAGGAAAAATCAAATCGTTAACTTGAACAAGGACATCTTCGATTATGCCGGCAGGGCGAGTGTTGCTCCTGTTCGCCAACTGAATGATTAAACCTGTAGGCTGCAAAGGACCAAGACAAAGGTTATTATAAACAAAAGTAGGCATAACATTAATGCTCGCTCCTAAATCAAGCATGCAATCATCGAATTTACTATTCCCGATGGTACAAGGAATAGCAAAAGTTCCCGGGTCTTTGCACTTTTGTGGCAGGACCGGAGTAGTGAGGAGGGCTGAAACTTCGCCTGTAAATTTTTCAGATGAAGGCTCGGGCTGAATAAAGGAAGAAATATTTCTTCCTAAATTGACTCTCTCACTTCCCTTCATTCTCCTCTTGTTGGTGCACAAATCCTTCAGAAACTTAGCATACTTAGGAACCTGCTTAATCACATCAAGTAACGGAATGTTTACCGCAACTTTTCGAAAAACATCTAATATCTCTCTTTCTTTGTTTTCATCCTCAATTCTCTTATTTTTCAGAACTCTATGTGGGAAGGGGACTGGTGGTACATACTCTTTTTCTTTAATTTTTTCAGTTTCGACCACAACAGCAGAAGGAGAAGGAGGTTCAACAGACGGTTCAGAAGTAGGAAGTTCAGAAGTTACCTCAATGATTTTTTTATTTTTTTCCGGGGCTGGTTCTATAACTTTTCCGGATCTTAAAACGATGGCACTCACATTGGCATTAGGACCCTTTGGGTTGACAATTGTTTGGGCTGGAAGTTGGTTCGACCCTTGGGCTTGCATGTTATTCATTTGAGTAGCAAGTTGTCCCATCTGCGTGTTCAAGTTCTGGATGCTAGCATCGGTTCTTTGTTGGAACTGAAGGTTGTTGACGGCCATTTGTTTAACAAGTTCCTCTAAAGAAGGTCCGGGAGGTGCAGGGGCAGCAACCGCTTGAGGTGGGTTAGGTTGTTGGCTGGTTTGTGGGTTTCCATATCGGAGGTTGGGATGGTTCCTCCAATTCGGGTGGTACTTATTAGTGGACAGGTCAGGAATGTTGTACCGGTTCTGGTTGTTACTTTGGTTGTAAAGGGCTGCAGCATAAGCTGGAGGTAATTCAGTAGGCTTATCGTCTTGCAAAATAGGACATGTATCAGTAGGATGATCAGAAGAGGTACAAATACCACATAAACTTGGTGGTGTTTGAAGTTGTTGGGTGGCTTGAGCCTTACCTACGACTATCATCTGCTACACTAAATCCCTCAGCTCATTCATTCTATTTTCGAAGGCTTTGTCGGAGTGAGACACATGAGAGGAAACATGAATTTCGTTCACACCCTTTACTTGGACAGAATTATTTCTTGTTGTGAACTGTTGGGAATTTAGTGACATGTTCTCAATTAGAGCCTTGGCAGCAGCTGGAGTCTTATCAACAAGAGCTCCACCGCTGGCAGCATCAAGAATGTTCCTATCCATCGGTAACAAACCTTCATAAAAGTACTGGATGAGAAGTTGCTCGGTGATCTGGTGCTGAGGACAGCTGGATACCAAATGCTTGAATCTCTCCCAATACTCTGCAAGTGACTCATTACCCTGTCTAATACCACAAATCTCTTTTCTTATCGAGGCAGCTCTGGATGCGGGAAAGTATCTCTCAAGGAACACTTTTTTCAGAGCATTCCAGTTTGCAATTGAATTTGGCTCGAGGGAATATATCCAATCCTTTGCTGCACCCTGCAATGAAAAAGGAAAAGCTCGAAGTTTGATATGATCTTCAGTGATCCCTTCAGGCTTCAATGGCGTAGAACACACCACTTGAAATTCTTTCAGATGTTTGTGAGGATCTTCACCTGCAAGACCACTAAACTTGGGCAACAAATGGATTAAACCTGATTTTAACTCAAAAGGAACAACATCAGCAGCATATTCAATACACAAACCGTTGTAATTCACATCAGGTGCAGCTAATTGTCTTAGAGTTCTATTATCAGCCATATTGATATCAAGTTCAGACTCAGATATGTGTGGTGAACTAGTGGTAGCCTGGACTGCTCTACGTCGTGTGTGCAAAGTTCTCTCTACTTCAGGATCAAAAGCAACAATATCAGAACAAGATGACCTAGTTGCCAGGACTAATGCACAGCAATGCAGGGACAATACTCAAAATGCCAACAATGTCCCTAAAAGTCAAAAAAACAAACACAAAGAAGCAAATCGATCAAAATAAATCCAGAAAAATTAACTAACACCAGAATTGGTCTGATGGCTTAAAAATATAATTATGAGAATTTTTTCGATTTTTTTCGACTCTATGAAAATAGTAAAAAATTCATTAAAAATAGAAAAAAGGATTTTTTGGCGATTCTGAGGGTGGATTCCAGGTATTCCTTTGGAATACATGGACTAATGACCGGACGATTTTTTTGCTTCTCCTAGGCAAAACAGTTTTACGATCGGACACAATTTTTCCAAAAACAGATTTTTTTTTACGAATTGGACTATAAGACGCGAATTGGACGAAACCACGAGGAAACTAAGGTCTAGACTCGAGGATACTAACTAACCCTATGACTCCATAATTGATTAATAACGACAAGAGTCCCCGGCAACGGCGCCAATTTGATCCGCGGTCGCTCGCGGATCAAAAACGAGTAATTTTATAAAAATGCAGTACAGCGACAGTGACTCGGAATATCGTTCTCACAAGGATTCTTGTAGTGATTAACCAATTACAGTAATGAAATAAAAAGGGGGTTTTTGGTTCGATTAGGGAAGAGTAATTAACAAGAGTAATTTTCGAAATAAGTTGTTATGAAGAAAATTGATTATGAAATAAGTCAATCTACCGATTCGGTTCCTACTATCATTGATTATTATAATATTGATCTTCTAAGTGTCATTCCTATCTGGATGCAAACTCAATGGCAAGCGCAAAAATGTTTGTAAGATTTATGATCCTAATGTCCGAATTAAACAAACGGGATAAAACTTCATGAATTAAGCAAACATGATTGTTCAGACACACAAACGAATTAAGCAAACGTAAACGTGTCTATGCCTAGGACCATACAATCAACCAAATTAAATCAATAATATCATGCAATCGAATTAAGCATACAAGAACATAAAATTATTGAACGGAATTAACAAATAGTAATAATATTATAATAATCTCAAGTGTTGGAACCTGAATTACGGTAGACCGACTCAGAGGGATTAGTTCTCCATAGGATTCGTAAAAGCTTCAAGGTTTTTTTCTCGTGAATAGTAGGTCATGTGAACAGTAACACGATTTCTCTTTAAAAAGGAAAATAATGGATCAAAACCCAACTGGGTCAAAAATATAACCCAGGCCCAAAACATCAAAACTAAAATAAAATTCTAATGCTGTAACTTGAAACGGAAATCTGGAATTTTGAGCTCCGAATCTGACTTCGACTCCAACACGAAAGTTGTAGCTCTCTCTCTTAGCTTTCCGGCGATATTTAGAACGCCTCAATCGGATTCCCGGAACTCCAGTTATGATCGTTTCCGTGCAGACTGCTAAAGCTGAAAAATAGTTACGAAAATTAAATTAAATCAAAAATAAAATAAAATAAGAAAACATGATAAAATATAATAATAAGCAAAATAACATAAAGAAATGCCTAAGTAAAAATGTAGGAGAATGTGCATAAATATGCACTGATCAGAAGCACATACCACAACAACAAACAACAAAGGGGTGAGAATCACGATCAAATAATAATGGTATAATAGTACATGAAATAAAAGGAAGAATCTATATAAATCATTTCACATGCATATCAATCGGGCTAACTGTCCCACCATTAATCACAACATACAATCATGCAACACGTGCGCACACACACACCCCGAAACATACGGTATCGACTCATTTGTCCGTCAGATTCTCCTAGGAATCAAATATAACCATCGCATCAAGCGAGGTTCTGCAAATCCTCCAAGGGATCAATTATAACCATCGCTCACACCCCACAAGGGCACACGAGGTTCTGCAGATCCTACACGGGATCAAATATAACCATCGCTCACACCCCACATGGGCACACGAGGTTCTGCAAATCCTACACGGGATCAATTATAACCATCGCTCACACCCCACAAGGGCACACGAGGTTCTGCAGATCCTACACGGGATCAAATATAACCATCGCTCACACCACACATGGGCACACGAGGTTCTGCAGATCCTACACGGGATCAATTATAACCATCGCTCACACCCCACAAGGGAACACGAGGTTCTGCAGATCCTACATGGGATCAAATATAACCATCGCTCACACCCCACAAGGCCACACGAGGTTCTGCAGATCCTACACGGGATCAAATATAACCATCACTCACACCCCACATGGGCACACGAGGTTCTGCAGATCCTACACGGGATCAATTATAACCATCGCTCACACCCCACAAGGGCACACGAGGTTCTGCAGATCCTACACGGGATCAAATATAACCATCGCTCACACCCCACAAGGGCACACGAGGTTCTGCAGATCCTACACGGGATCAAATATAACCATCGCTCACACCCCACATGGGCACACGAGGTTCTGCAGATCCTACACGGGATCAATTATAACCATCGCTCACACCCCACAAGGGCACACGAGGTTCTGCAGATCCTACACGGGATCAATTATAACCATCGCTCACACCCCACAAGGGCACACGAGGTTCTGCAAATCCTACACGGGATCAATTATAACCATTGCTCACACCCCACAAGGGCACACGAGGTTCTGCAGATCCTACACGGGATCAAATATAACCATCGCATCAAGTGAGGTTCTGCAGATCCTACACGGGATCAATTATAACCATCGCATCAAGCGAGGTTCTGCAAATCCTCCAAGGGATCAATTATAACCATCGCATCAAGCGAGGTTCTACAGATCCTACACGGGATCAATTATCTCTAGATTGTCCATCATAATGCCTTTTATGCAAAATGACTCACGACATTTCTCTACGCGCATACATATTCGTAATTACATTACTATGCGTATTCACCTCACATAGGTACCTACAATCTATGTGCTCTCATGCTAATCTATCATGCATTTCCATTCAATTCGGACAAACGCTTAAAATTGCCAAACGGCCACTAATTCCCGATAAAAATCGATTTCTAGGATTCAGGCCATTCGGCTACCCACAACACATCAGAAACCAGCACACCAACTTTTACATCAGAGAAGGGTCGATCGCAACCGGAACCCCAAGCCACAACAACACACAATCAGCAGAGAAAAATCACTCTGCTACGTTTGCTACACGCTCGCCTAGTGAGCTGCTAGCGAGCGTTCGCTACCTCCTCGCCTAGCGAACTGCTATCGAGCACAAACAGAAGCTACAGACCTCGTTCGCTACCTCGTTCGCCACAGCGAACCCCCAGTGAGCTCTTCGCTACTCCCTTCACGGCTAGCGAAGGAGACCAAAACACCACTGTCCCAAGTCTGGGACCGTTCGCTATACGCTCGCCTAGCAAGCTGCTAGCGAACGTTCGCTGCGTGCTCGCCTAGCGAACTGCTAGCGAGTCACCTGTGAACAACAATATTCAGTTCTGCTCCAACTCTTCCAAACTCACCGAAATCACCCGATTAAATCCAATGTTATTCCAATAGCCTTAGCCTAACATATATCGACTAATATACGGTATCTAAACACGATTCTAACCGTTAAATAACGATTTCTATCGATTAATCCAACTTCGACCTAAAAATGGAAAGTATGGAAAACTACCAAACGATTCCAATCTAGCACATATATGACCTTGTACATTATTAAGATGATAAACATTCTCACCCTTACCTGATTAATTGCAAGCTTTGGTTGATCTAGATGATTTTCGAAGTTTCCTCTTTTTCTCTTCTCCTTCTTTCTTTCTCTTTTCTTTCCTCCCTTTCTTACTATCCCCCTCTTTCTCTTCTATTTTCCTCTTTTATATCTTTTCCATTATTTTTCCAAAACATCTACTAATTTAATATCTCATAAAATATCCCACTTATCATTAAATAGGAAATGTCTAAAATACCCTCCAAAACTATTCTCTCTGAAAACTCCCAAACTCGGTTAAAATAGGATAATATGTAAACATAACATATTTCCACGCAAATTCCGCCTCAAAATAATTATTCTCCCAATTAAACCAAAAGGACTCAACGAAAAAGGAATAATCGAAATCGGGGCGTTACAATTCTCCCCCACTTAGGAATTTTCGTCCTCAAAAATATCTCCTGGTTCAAATCATATCGGACATGACTTTCGCGCCCTCTCTCCGTTTCCCAAGTCACACATGATCGCCCACATGCATACTTCCATACCGCAATCATAGTTATGCCACGTGACTCATATAAACCCATCAATCCTCATCAATCTCCATTGGAGATTGTGGGTACACCGCTTGCACCTCACCAGGAACGACATCTCGGTCATTCTACCCTAGTGATCATCTCACTAGGGACGAAGCATAGTCATAACACTTATACCTCATCAGGAATGTCACTTAGTAATGTCCAATACACAAAGCTAAGCCCCACAATAAGTCTCCCCATAACCAACTCATATCACAAAATTTCTTAGCCAGTTCCAACTCTCTCTATCATCCTTTTCATCATATGCAAGGATCTTCAAATTACAGCATAAGCTACCACATTATCCTTTCCCGGATGATAATCTCAGTCTGAAACCATAATCCTTCTAGAGTTCCCAATTACTTTCTCTGTCTCACATACTACGCTTCCAAATTAAGCAGATACCTCAAGCTCTGGCGGTCACCATCATTCTAAAGCTCAAACTAACCAATTGAAGCCCCCAACTCGGGAGCAACCACAACAGTAACCAACTCCAAATTACTTGTCAGACAATTACTCTTATGCACTCCAAGTTGTCGTAAGGCATGACTACAACTTACTAATGTTGCACTGAACACATCTTCCAATCATATCAACAGAACTTCTCACAACACAACAATTAATTTTGTCGAGCTCGGCACAACCCATACACGAGTTTTTGACAGCTCTCCAGAAACCCTTTGAAACTCTCCTCACCGCAGCATAAAACGGATTCTTCTCCCGTACTGATAACTCAAGTTCCTTATGCTCAATATGATCCTCTATTCTCTTCTTTGAATATACCAAAATATCATCGGTGAACACAATCATTGCTTCAATCAATCAAGTATGGAGAATCCTCATGCCAAATGGTTACTCGGTTTCGCAAATTGTGGCAAAAACACGCACCACACACTCTGCATCCACTACTAAATCCAAAAATAGTCCATCAATAATTAACTTAATTCCATGCCAATACTTCACCATCATCTAGATCATTGGACTAGCTTTCCAACGCTTCAAACCGTGCGTCATTCCGAGTTACGGTCCTCCCGTTACGACAAAAATACTAAAACAACTTTCTCTGCCCAGGACTTCCACGCTAGGCGAACATAGTAGCGAGCGTGGAGTCGTTCGCTAGCATGCTCGCTAGGCGAAGACCTGGTGAACATGACAGTCCAAAATCTTAATTTCGACCGTTACCTGACTTCCGAGTGTCCGATTTCGATTCCGTAAAAAGCTGTGATCTCGGAATTTGACGTACTGCAACAATTTCACACTTAGAAGACCATACAGCACATCCTCGACTCTTGGAATACTTAAAGGACTTGCCACACCAATTTGCACTCCACGTTTATGCTTCCTTTAACATCCACCGGATGTCACTATCCACCCTTTGCATACTTAATCTCGCAATGACAGTGTTTTCACACGTGTCGCATACAAGGGGACAAACGACACAATACAACCTAGCCGGATGGACCGACCTGCTCTGATACCACTTGTAACACCCCACTTCCCAAAACAAATAAAATATAAACATTATAATTAAACATCAGAGTTTTCATCATTTACAGTGGGATATCACATCACCAATAAGTCATCAAAATACTTTATTGATTATTTTCAAAATAATACAGCGGAAATTGTCATTTCAACATTCTTGGCCATCTGCCAGATTTCATAAAATCTCTATTATTATAATTCACCAAAATGTGATACGTCACAGGATTACAACAAGTTTGATGCAAAACAATTAAAACACCCATATCCCGTGTTACGTATCAGAGCACCCTAAGACTCGACCTGCACACCGCTATCCAAGCTATCTATGTACCTGGATTATCTGTACTTCCGAGGAAGCACATACCACAACAACAAACAACAAAGGGGTGAGAATCACGATCAAATAATAATGGTATAATAGTACATGAAATAAAAGGAAGAATCTATATAAATCATTTCACATGCATATCAATCGGGCTAACTGTCCCACCATTAATCACAACATACAATCACGCAACACGTGCGCGCACACACACCCCGAAACATACGGTATCGACTCATTTGTCCGTCAGATTCTCCTAGGAATCAAATATAACCATCGCATCAAGCGAGGTTCTGCAAATCCTCCAAGGGATCAATTATAACCATCGCTCACACCCCACAAGGGCACACGAGGTTCTGCAGATCCTACACGGGATCAAATATAACCATCGCTCACACCCCACATGGGCACACGAGGTTCTGCAAATCCTACACGAGATCAATCATAACCATCGCTCACACCCCACAAGGGCACACGAGGTTCTGCAGATCCTACACGGGATCAAATATAACCATCGCTCACACCCCACATGGGCACACGAGGTTCTGCAGATCCTACACGGGATCAATTATAACCATCGCTCACACCCCACAAGGGCATACGAGGTTCTGCAGATCCTACACGGGATCAAATATAACCATCGCTCACACCCCACAAGGGAACACGAGGTTCTGCAGATCCTACACGGGATCAAATATAACCATCGCTCACACCCCACATGGACATACGAGGTTCTGCAGATCCTACACGGGATCAATTATAACCATCGCTCACACCCCACAAGGGCACACGAGGTTCTGCAGATCCTACACGAGATCAAATATAACCATCGCTCACACCCCACAAGGGCACACGAGGTTCTGCAGATCCTACACGGGATCAAATATAACCATCGCTCACACCCCACATGGGCACACGAGGTTCTGCAGATCCTACACGGGATCAATTATAACCATCGCTCACACCCCACAAGGGCACACGAGGTTCTGCAGATCCTACACGGGATCAATTATAACCATCGCTCACACCCCACAAGGGCACACGAGGTTCTGCAAATCCTACACGGGATCAATTATAACCATCGCTCACACCCCACAAGGGCACACGAGGTTCTGCAGATCCTACACGGGATCAAATATAACCATCGCATCAAGCGAGGTTCTGCAGATCCTACACGGGATCAATTATAACCATCGCATCAAGCGAGGTTCTGCAAATCCTCCAAGGGATCAATTATAACCATCGCATCAAGCGAGGTTCTGCAGATCCTACACGGAATCAATTATCTCTAGATTGTCCATCATAATGCCTTTTATGCAAAATGACTCACGACATTTCTCTATGCGCATACATATTCGTAATTACATTACTATGCGTATTCACCTCACATAGGTACCTACAATCTATGTGCTGTCATGCTAATCTATCATGCATTTCCATTCAATTCGGACAAACGCTTAAAATTGCCAAACGGCCACTAATTCCCGATAAAAATCGATTTCTAGGATTCAGGCCATTCGGCTACACACAACACATCACAAACCAGCACACCAACTTTTACATCAGAGAAGGGTCGATCACAACCGGAACCCCAAGCCACAACAACACACAATCAGCAGAGAAAAATCACTCTGCTACGTTTGCTACACGCTCACCTAGCGAGCTGCTAGCGAGCGTTCGCTACCTCCTCGCCTAGCGAACTGCTATCGAGCACAAACAGAAGCTACAGACCTCGTTCGCTACCTCGTTCGCCACAGCGAACCCCCAGTGAGCTCTTCGCTACTCCCTTCGCGGCTAGCGAAGGAGACCAAAACACCACTGTCCCAAGTCTGGGACCGTTCGCTATACGCTCGCCTAGCGAGCTGCTAGCGAACGTTCGCTGCGTGCTCGCCTAGCGAACTGCTAGCGAGTCGCCTGCGAACAACAATATTCAGTTCTGCTCCAACTCTTCCAAACTCACCGAAATCACCCGATTAAATCCAATGTTATTCCAATAGCCTTAGCCTAACATATATCGACTAATATACGGTATCTAAACACGATTCTAACTGTTAAATAACGATTTCTATCGATTAATCCAACTTCGACCTAAAAATGGAAAGTATGGAAAACTACCAAACGATTCCAATCTAGCACATATATGACCTTATACATTATTAAGATGATAAACATTCTCACCCTTACCTGATTAATTGCAAGTTTTGGTTGATCTTGATGATTTTCGAAGTTTCCTCTTCTTTCTCCTCTTTCTCTCTTCTCCTTCTTTCTTTCTCTTTTCTTTCCTCCCTTTCTTACTATCCCCCTCTTTCTCTTCTATTTTCCTCTTTTATATCTTTTCCATTATTTTTCCAAAACATCTACTAATTTAATATCTCATAAAATATCCCACTTATCATTAAATAGGAAATGTCTAAAATACCCTCCAAAACTATTCTCTCTGAAAACTCCCAAACTCGGTTATAATAGAATAATATGTAAACATAACATATTTCCACGCAAATTCCGCCTCAAAATAATTATTCGCCCAATTAAACCAAAAGGACTCAACGAAAAAGGAATAATCGAAATCGGGGTGTTACAGTTGTCGGTTAATTTAACCAAGCGCTCAATTTTCGAGAGGAGTGTTCCTGTTCGAGAACTAATCACATCCTATCCCTCTTAAGAGGTTATACCTTACCAACCACAATGGTTATCCCTCACCACGAAGAATGAGGCAGTCACAACCATTTCGAAAAAATAAAGACAGCCAGTGCCATACGACTTGTTTCAAAGAGAAAAAAGAAAAGAAAAGAAAGTCTGATAAGTCAAAAAATTGAAAACAAGTGACTTAGGAAAAAGTTAGGGCATCCCGCTGGACTTTAAAATCGAAAAAGATTAAAAAAAAATCAGTCCAGAAAAAATTAGGGAACAAAGAATAAAAAGCGAAAAAAGGGATCAAAAGAAAAATCCTCGAGCAAAAGCAAGTCGTGTGACTACAGACCCCAAAGACAAAAGGGGTAATTGTCACTCTAAAAACCTTGTGGGTTCCTTAACCATCACTTCTACCATTCAATAAACTCTTTGAAAGGTGAGCGTTTGTACCAAGTTAAGCGAATGTAGGATTGAAGATCATCACGAAGAAGGGGTGAGTAATACTCAAACTTTGAGCATTTTATCCTTTGTTTCAATAACCGTGAACCAGACCATAATTCAACCCTTAAAAGACCTAATTGAAGCAGAGTTTATTCTGAACACATACTACAACAAGGTTGCGTAAACTAACTCCTACCAGATTTGCTAATCTTCTTCTTGCCATATCTTTCACTAGCTAAATCAGAACTGTGTCTGGACTAACGGTCCATTCGTCATATTATCACATCATTTTAATAATGATTTTTTAAATCTTCATGAGCATCTCATTAAGATTACCATTCATAAACAAACGATTTTAATTACAAGTCAGTAACGGATATTGAGGGAATTCTAACAAGGAGCAATCAAAGAGAATGGATCATTCGTCGAAGTTGATCAGAATCATGTGTACCTTGTAGCCCTATGGATCTGGGGCATTGACATCCAATGAGTATGAAATCAGTCAGCCTAAAGAAAGTCCTTAAGCATCAGTTGGTTATGGGGAAAATCATCAGGTTGATCAAAAGTGAATCATCACGAGACTCTACCAGTCAGGGGCAGGTCACCCAGAGATTCTTTTGATTAAGGTAAAATCCCTCTAGTATTCAATCAACACAAGTTAAGTCGCTTCAACACTCATTCTGGGGTAAGGTATCTCAAGAGTACATCGAAGCCAACCGCTCTAGGAGTCGGTTAATTAAGGACCAATCCTTTCATGATGCAAATTCTAGAGAAAGCAACCTTGAGGTCATCTCATTGAAAGCTACTTCTAACCTTCTTTTAAGGTGAACCTTCCCAAGGACCAGACTGGGGCAAGTTGAACTACATTGGGGCAAGACCTCTCTTTTCTTTCAAGCTACTCAGACAAGTTCTATTTCATCAGCAACTGTTGAATTCAAGATGAGTGTCGGGGAATCATGTTATCACCCCATAAAATAACCTTTTGCCTTCAAACAAGAAGCCTTGCTATAGAAGACCTTCCTTCCATTTCTAGAAATCTTTCATATTATTGCATAAGTCATCCTCAGCCATTAGTCTCGTCGCTTCGCTCAAGCATATAACATTGCATTCTATCATTGGGCTTTATCCCATAACCTGAATCTGTCATAAAACACTTTGTATCCTAAATCCCCTCGAAACTAGTTCCCATCTGGAAAACTATCTCAAGATACCAGTTCTCGTCTGGTAGACAACTGTCGCTACTCGAAAAATGCGACGACGGAGACGCGAAAATGGAAGAACAGAAGAGTCGCCATCAAACTGAAGGTGAGAAAATACTTAGAAGGGGGGTTGAATAAGTATGAAGATAAAACTTAAAAGTAAAAACTCAAGTATTTTTATCCTGGTTCGTTGAACTCAACTACTCCAGTCCACCCTATCTAGAGTGATTTGCCTTTCTCAAACAAGGACTTAATCCACTATTTAATCAACTGATTACAATAGTAAGCACTAAGAATAACTGTTCAAAGTCTTCTCAAGAACTACTGATCCCAACTGGATCTTCTCAAGGAACTATTACAATGAAATGTAAGATTAATACAAGTGTTTGAATGCTTCTAACAAGCTTTATCACAACAGTGATTTTTCACTTAATGTTAAGAACAAAAGAGTAAATTCAGCAATAAGAATATTTTATGAGAGCTTGTAGGAGTTTCTATCAATGATTCGTTAGTTATCAAATCTTGTTGAAAAAGATGAGGAAGACTTGCTTTTATATGCACAGTAGTCCACAAAGTCTTGACGTTGGAGGCTGTGTACTGAAAAGGCCTGAACCTTTTTGTCTTTACATTACATGACCTTTCCTGGAAGTAGAATGCACAGAGAAATGCTTTTGGTCTGTGTTCTAGTGTCAAGCATGAAAGAGGAAAGAGTCGTTGAGCCAAATCAAAAGATATCACTTTGAATTCTTCTTCAACAAGTATTTCATTTCAGCAAAGTAAACATTAGAGTCTGCATGATCAGAGTCTTGGATACCCATCAGATTTTGCTGAATCAGAGTAATGCAGCAAGTGTGCTTTAGCGTGTAGTTCTATCATAGTAGAGTTTTATGAATCAGATCCTCAGTACATGCAGCGTGTAGTACTCTCAGAGTCTTTTGAAAAACTGTGCTTCTTAACTCTCATACAAAGTTCTTCAATGCTTCAGAGTCTTCAGATCTATTAGAGTTTTCTGCTTCAGATTCTTCTGTAGCTTCTGCTTCAGATTCTTCTGTAGCTTCTGCTTCAGATTCTTCTTCAGCTTCTGCTTCAGATTCTTCTGTAGCTTCTGCTTCAGATTCTTCTGCAGACAGCGCTCAAATTCTTCTATAAGATGATTCTGACTCTTCAGAGCCTTCCATAGTTCCATGTTCAGATTAATTTGCTCTTGGATGTATATATATACTTTAATCATCTGCATCAAATATTTATGAACCAATTTTAGAGTATATAATTCTTTAATACAAAATTTCATAAGAGTTATCATCAAAACATAGAGATATTACTAAGAAACAATTTGTGTTCTTACAATCTCCCCCTTTTTGATGATGACAAAACATGAGAAATTTTGTTCAATGAAGAAGCAATAATTATAACTCCCCCTGAGATTAAGAATCTCCCCTTGAAATGAATACTCTAAGGAAAAGAATACTTCCCTTTTTGCTTGAGTGTATTTCAGAAATAGAGTCTGATGACTTCTTTCAAACACAGAGTCTAGTTTTGCGTTTAGACTCAGAGTACAATTTGCTTCAAGAATCAGAGTCTGGTTGGGTAATTCTCAGGATAACTTCAATGAGTTTATTTTGTCAGATGAAACAATAGAATATGAAAGACTTAAATTCAAAGATAGTTAATAATATGTCTGAATTTTGTTTTAGTATTTGCTTATGGATTGAACAATCAGATTATTTTTCTCCCCCTTTTTGTTATAATCAAAAAGATGTGTAAAGACAGAAAAGATAACAAAAGAAAAACAGAACAAACATTATCATTCAATCAGATGATTCACATAACAGAGGATAAAAACATAAGTAAAATAAGACAGATGCAAACAACAGTGCACAAAAAAAAATGAAAAGAAACTATGGTTGGCGAGATGCAATCAGGGTCAGAAGATCTGTGATCTTTGTAGTAGACTCTTCTTGCTTGGCCTTCCAAGTCTTAATCTCTTCAGTGGTTTGTTCTTGTTTGATCATCCAGGACTTGATTTCCTTAACCTCTTTCACAAGTTCTGAATTGTCAGCCTTCACTTCAGATGCAGACGCATCAATGTCCATATCAGATGCAACATCTTCAGATGGAGAGTTGTCAGCAGGAGCAGCTTCTAGAAGCAGCACTGGTGGTTTGGGAATGCTCATCAGAGTCTATCTTACCAACTCAGCAAACTTTGCCTTAGCATCTTCAGCACAGACTGTCTTGAGATGAGAGGCCACCACGTTGAACTTAGAGATAAATTTATCCCAAGCAGCTTCAGACTTAACAGGATCTATATTGAACAAACACTCTTCTTCCACACGTGCAATCCCCATACAAACTTCCTTTTTGAAATTTTCAAACAGTTTATCAACATCTGATCTAGGGTTGGGGTAAAGAAATTCCTCAAGAGTCACTTTCTCAGCAGATTCAGAGTTTGGCTGAGGTTGTTCACAAGTGGTGTTAGGAGGTGTTGGATCAGATGGTGGTTGTTCAGATGGTTGAGATGCAGATGGTTGAGGTTCAGATGGTTGTGGTATTGTGAGTTGAGGTGTAGGGGTTGGAGAAATGTCAGCTTTAGATGATGAAGGTTGAAAGTCTGAGAGGTTGAATTTTGAGCGAAGTGAAAGTCTATGATTTATTTGGTCAGGTGCTGATATATCAGAAAATGCAGGTTTGAATGGATCAGGAATGTGTAAACAAGAGGGTGAGTGAACTTCTGATTCAGAATCAGATGATTCAGTGGAGTGGCATGAGGTGGATGACATGACAACCATGGTTGCAAGTGGTTCCAAATTAAGAATGTCATTTGAGGGTTCTGGAACAGGTAACGGTTGTTCTATTATTGAGGGATGTTCATATGGAGTTGGTTGGAGAGGTTCAGATGAAATGGGTTGAGATTGATGTTCTGGCAGTTGTTGTTGTTGTTCTGGTTATAGTTGTTGTTGTTGTTCTGGTTGTAGTTGTTGTTGTTGTTGAGGTTCTGGCTGAGGTGGTTCTTGTTGTTGATGTTCTGGTTGTGTTTCTGTTTGAGGTGGTTCAAATGGAGTTTGTACAGAAGATGGTTGAGAAGGTGTAGTTTGAGATTGAGGGGGTTCAGATGTATGAATTCTAGATGATGGTGGTACAGATGATTGTGGTCTAGAAGGTGATGAAGGAGGTGAAGGTAATGGAGAGTGAATGGTTGGAGTTGGATCAGATGTTAATACCTGTTTGATAGTTTCTCTTATGTCTTCCAGACTTGCTTCTGGAGGAGTGGGTTTCACTTTCTTTAGCTTCTGAGGCTTAGCAGCAGCTTCAGAGGCTTTTCTCTTTGGCTGAGCCTTAGATCCTTCTTCAGCAATCTTCTTTGAATGCCTTTCTCAAACAGAATTAGGTAGAACTTCTCCTTCCTTCTGGACGATGTTCATAGGTAGAGGAACACCATTTAACAGACAATCATCTATGTAGGATAAGATGATCTCCCTTGGTTCGTTAGCACTGAACATTGGAATATCTTCAACAGGAATCCTTCTGTTGCTGACATCCTTAGTAGCAATTTTCTTAGGTTTGCTGGCAAGCTTTGTGATGACCTTCATCCTCTTCAGAGTATTGCCATTGATGACAGAACCTATGACATAGGTCAGATCCTCTGTCAATCCAGTATCATACAGATATTTCACAAGACCATTCTCTATTAGAATGTCTGATATCAGTCTACCCATAGGAATCCAATTCCTAACTTTTCCAGTTTTGACTCTTACATCTTCTCTTGTTTCCTTTATATGATTCAGAAGGTGACTAAACAGAAGATAAGGTAAGTCCACCTTCTTTCCCTTGCTCATACAGAACATAAAGTATAGTTGTTCAGCACTGACATAATCTGGGGAATTTGATGATTTTTTGTGAAAGATGGAACTCATGAAAATCTTGGCCCAGATCCTGTAGACTGGCTTCAGTTCCCTTACTTTGCTAGTTGGTTCCCCCGAAATAGTAACTTCTTGAAACACATCAGCAAGATCCACACGAGCAGATTGTAGACTGGATTCACCATCAGTTTCAGAGTACCCAATGAGTTGTCTGATTAGCTTCTCAGTAATCACAATCTCCTTTCCAAGGACAGAAGAATGGATGAATTTAGGGCACACCTGAGCATGTATCCAGAATTCTTTCACCAAAGTTGGATAAACAGGACCCATAAGCCTGTCAAAATACTTTGTCTAACTCTGAGTTTGAATGGTTGAAGAAAGATTAAACCCATTTTCTTCAATGGACTCAAAATCTATGAAGCATTCACTCAGAACTTCCAGTTCTATAGTTGGAGTGAAAAGAGTTCTCACAGGTTCCTTGTAAGCTTCAGCAGTGGTTGATTGCATCTGAGCAGATTTTGATGAAGAAGATGCCATTGTTGTTCTTGAGAGAGAGGTTTTAGGTTTAGGGTTTAGGTGAAGAGTAAAGAGAAGACAGAAATGCATAAAAGGTTCGTGAAGTGAAAAGTGTGAAATGGTGTGATTTGTGGTATTTATAGATAAAATCAGGCACACAAACAATCACATAAGCACGCTTCACATAGCATTAGATGAAAAAGTAAAAAACATCATTGCACAACAATTATGATTCTGACAGATGGGGGAAAAATCAAGAAAAGTCATACTTTCAAAGCAGTACTTCAAACGTTAATTCAGTAAAGTGCAGTCTACCTTTCTAGTTTCTGAGCTACACGTGTTTGCTTGCTTGTGCTTCTGAAATCTCTTGAGAAATAAAACGTTAGCCAATGTTTAGATCCTCTGAGCATTGTTAGTTCAGATTTACACAAGTAAGATAATTCAAGAAAATGAAATATTAACAAATGAAATACTTCAGAGCATTAAACATTTTGCATCTGAGAAGTTTGCCTCTGATAAATATTATTCTGGACAAAAATCCGTACCAATATTTTTCAGAATAAACTTGAACCTATCTTCAGCAAGGGGTTTTGTAAAAATATCAGCCCATTGATGATCTGAATCAACAAAAGCTAAGTTTATAATACCCTTCTGAACATAGTCTTTGATGAAATGATGTTTAATTTCTATATGTTTTGCCTTAGAGTGTAAAATTGGATTTTTAGACAAGCATATAGCAGAAGTATTATCACAGAAGATAGATACATTACTCTCAAAGATCTGATAGTCCTCTAATTGAATCTTCATCCAGAGCATCTGCGTGCTACATCCAGCAACAACAATGTATTCTGCCTCTGTTGTAGAAAGTGCAATTGTGGGTTGCTTATTGCTGTACCATGAGATCAGATGACTTCCAAGGAACTGATAGCTTCTAGAAGTACTTTTACGCTATACTCTGTCTCCAGCATAATCAGCATCACAGAATCCAACTAATGTATATTTATCAGATCTTCTGTAACACAGACCCACGTTAGTAGTACCTTTCAGATACCTTAAAATCCTCTTAACAGCAGTTAAGTGAGATTCTCTAGGATCTGATTGGAATCTTGCACATAAGCATACACTGAACAGAATGTCAAGTCTAGAAGCAGTTAAGTAGAGAAGAGATCCTATCATACCTCTGTAGAGTTTCTGATCCACTTTCTTACTTACCTCTTCCTTGCCTAGTGTACTAATTGGATGCATGGGAGTCTTTGCCATCTTACTATCAGTCATGTTAAATTTCTTCAGAAGTTCTTTAACATATTTGGTCTGATGAAAGTAAGTGCACTCTGGAGTTTGGTTGACTTGAATTCCCAGAAAGAATCTCAATTCTCCCATCATGCTCATTTCAAATCCTGCCTGCATACATTGAGCAAACTCCTTTCCCAGCATAGTATTGGTAGATCCAAATATAATATCATCCACATATATTTGACATATTAGAAGATCTTTCTTAAATGTTTTACAAAAGAGTGTTGTGTCCACTTTGCCTCTGATGAAGTTTTTCTCCAGAAGAAAATTACTTAATCTCTCATACCAAGCTCTGGGAGCTTGTTTTAAACCATACAGAGATTTCTTTAGTTTAAAAACATGTTCTGGAAATTTTTCACTCTCAAAACCAGGAGGCTGGTGAACATAAACTTCTTCTTCTATAATACCATTTAGAAAGGCGCTTTTAACATCCATCGAATATAGAGTGATGTTATATTGTGTAGCAAATGAAATAAGAAGGCGTATAGATTCTAACCTTGCCACTGGAGCATAAGTTTCAGTGTAATCAATACCTTCTTGTTGACTGTACCCTTGAGCAACAAGCCTTGCCTTATTTCTTTCAACTTCTCCTTTCTCATTAAGCTTGTTTCTAAAGACCCATTTAGTTCCAATTATGTTGAATCCTTTTGGTCTTGGAACTAAGTCCCACACATCATTTCTAGTGAACTGATTTAGCTCTTCTTGCATGGAAATAATCCAGTCATTCTCTTCCAGAGCTTCATCCACAGTGGTTGGTTCAATTACTGACACCAGTCCAAATAATGATGCTTCAGAGGATTTGAAGAAGGATCTTGTTCTGATAGGGTCATCCTTCTTTCCAATGATCACATTCTCTGGATGAGAGGCTTTGATTCTAGAAGATGATCCTCTAACAGTTGATTCTTCAGAAATGTTTAAGTTGTTCATCTGAGAAGTCAAAGGAATTGCATCTGGCGTTGCTTTTGGTTCCTTCACTTGAGCTTTGTCTGCCTCAGAGCCTTCAGAGTCTGTGAAGACTACTTCTCTATCTGCAGAACTTTCAAACTACTTTGGCTTTTTAATGCCAAGCTTATCATCAAATCTAACATGTATAGATTCTTCCACAATCTGTGTTTCAGTATTGTATACTCTGTAGCCCTTAGAGCGTTCAAAATATCCAAGCATGAAATACTTCTGTGCTTTAGAATCAAACTTGCTAAGATTCTCTTTAGTGTTCAACATATAACAAATACATCCAAAAGGATGAAAATAAGCAATGTTGGGCTTTCTGTTCCTCCACAATTCATAGGGAGTCTTTTCCAGAAGAGGTCTTACAGACACTTTGTTCTGAATGTAACATGATGTGTTGTTGCTTCTGCCTAAAAGTGCTTTGCCAGATTAGTCTCATTGATCATGGTTCTGGCCATTTCTTGCAGAGTTCTATTTTTCCTCTCTACAGCTCCATTCTGTTGTGGAGTTCTAGGACAGGAAAAATCATGAGCAATGCCATTTTCATTAAAATATTTTTCAAAATATTTGTTTTCAAATTCACCACCATGATCACTTCTGACTTTTATAATTTTGAAATCTTTTTCATTCTGGACTTGTTTGCAGAAGTCAAAGAACACAGAATGTGTCTCATCCTTGTGTTTTAGGAACTTTACCCATGTCCATCTACTATAGTCATCAATAATGACTAATCCATACTTCTTGCCTCTGATGGATGCAGTTTTCACTGGTCCAAACAGATCAATATGAAGTAATTCTAATGGTTTGGAAGTAGAAACAACATTTTTTGATTTAAAAGAGGATTTGAAAACTTCCCTTTTTGACATGCTTCACAAAGAGCATCTGAGGTGAACTTCAACTTAGGAAGTCCTTTGACAAGATTAAGTTTATTAATCTGAGATATACGTCTCATATTAATATGCCCTAATCTTCTGTGCTAGACCCATTGCTCCTCATTAACAGACAAGAGGCATTTAACATTCTGAACCTTAAGTTCTGAAAGATTTATTTTATAAATGTTGCTCTTCCTCTTTCCACTAAATAAGATTGAGCCATCCTTTTAACTAATAGCTTTACAACATTTTTGATTAAAGACTATGTCATAACCATTGTCACTTAATTGACTTATGGACAATAGATTATGCTTTAATCCTTCTACAAGTAAAACATTAGTAATAGAGGGAAGGTTACCATTTCCAATAGTGCCAGATCCAATGATCTTTCCCTTCTGACTCCCTCGAAATTTTACGTCACCTCCAGATCTAAGCTCCAGACTTTGGAACATAGACCTTTCTCCCGTCATATGTCACGAGCATCTAGAATCCAGGTACCATGACTGGCGTCCTGACCTTGCTGCTAAGAACATCTGCAACAAGAATTATTTTACTCTTAGGTACCCAGATCTTCTTGGTTCCTTTTGGGTTAGTTGTTCTGAAGGTTCGTCTAAACTTCTGTTTTTCAACATAAGGTTTATTCTGACTAGCCTTAGATTTAAACACATGAATGTTCTTTTCAGAACGAGTGTGTTTGATATCATTCAAGTGACCAAATTTAAAATGGGAATATAAAGGAGTCTTCTTGATGATAATTTTATCAACATGTTTTGGATTTAAATCAGAGGAAGATTTATATCCAATTCCTTTTTTGTTATTTCTGCTAACCCCATAGATAATAGAAGCCATTTTGCTTCTGTCTATGCTTTTAGCAAGAAACTTCTGAAATCTGTAGTCATATTTTTGCATTCAGACTCAGTTTCAGAATCAGAGTCTTGTTGAGCTAATTTAAAATCATTTTTCATCTTTAAGTTTTTTTCATTTAGCTCAGCCACTTCTGATTTGAGAATATTATCCTCAGATACAAGATTGCTTTGACGCTCCTTGTATTTGAGCTTAATATTGTTATAGCTCTTCAGAACCTCTGATAACACTTTGATAAGTTCATCTTTAGTGAGTTTAGCCATTACCTCTTCAGCGTCAGAGTCAGATTCAGAGTCAGATTCAGATCCTGAAATTTCTTCCTCTTGATCTTCTATGTCTGCCATCAATGATACGTTGGCACATTCTTCTTCTGCCTCAGATTCAGATTCAGATGTATCTCAATCATCCCAGGTTGCCATTAGAACCTTCTTCTTCTTATCAAATTTTCTTTTAGGCTTTTCTTTCAGAAGCTTTGGACATTCATTTTTGTAATGCCCAGGTTCTTTACATTCGTAACAGACAACCTCCTTTTTTCCAGATCTTCTGTGTCCAGAAGATTCCTTTCTTTGATCAGACTTCCTGAAGTTTTTAAACTTCTTTCCTTTATGCTTCTAGAGTTTGTTTATTCTTCTGGACAACATGGATAATTTATCTTCATCTTCAGATGAGGATTCTTCAGAGCTTTCCTCTATTACCTGCAAAGCTTTAGCAGATTTATTAGATTTTAAGGCAATTGACTTACCTTTCTTTTGAGGCTCATCTACCTCAAGTTCAATTTCATGGCTCCTTAGTGAGCTGATTAGTTCCTCCAAGGAAATCTGGTTCAGATCTTTAGCCATTTTAAGCACAGTCACCATAGGTCTCCATCTGGTAGGTAAGCTTTTGATGATTTTCTTCATGTGATCAGCAGTAGAGTAACCTTTATCCAGAACCTTTAGTCCAGCTGTAAGTATTTGAAATCTGGAGAACATGGCTTCAACAGATTCAGCTTCTTCCATCTTGAAAGCTTCATACTTCTGAATTAGAGCCAGAGCCTTTGTTTCCTTGACTTGAGAGTTTCCCTCATGAGTCATTTTCAAGGACTCAAACATGTCAAATGTTGTTTCTCTATTTGTGATCTTTTCATACTCAGTGTGAGATATTGCATTTAACAATATTGTTCTAGCCTTGTGGTGATTTCGAAACTCCTTCTTTTGGGCTTCTGTCATAGATTTTATATCTACTTTCTTGCCATTCCCATCAATGGGATAAACATATCCATCTATGACCAAATCCCATAAATCAGCACCATAACCAAGGAAAAAACTTTCAATCCTGTCTTTCCAATAATCAAATTTCTCCCCATCAAACATAGGGGGTTTTGTACTGATTCTGTCTCTTTCTTCATACTTATTGGATGTTGAAACATCAGCCATTATAAACAACCAAATATAAGTATCAAAGTTTTTCTCACTGTATCTTTTCTGTCACTATGAAGTGGTAGCACACACAGAACCGGAGCTCTGATGCCAACTGAAGGTGAGAAAATACTTAGAAGGGGGGTTGAATAAGTATGAAGATAAAACTTAGAAGTAAAAAACTCAAGTATTTTTATCCCGGTTCGTTGAACTCAACTACTCCAGTCCACCCTATCTAGAGTGATTTTCCTTTCTCAAACAAGGACTTAATCCACTATTTAATCAACTAATTACAATAGTAAGCACTAAGAACAACTGTTCAAAGTCTTCTCAAGAACTACTGATCCCAATTGGATCTTCTCAAGGAACTATTACAATGAAATGTAAGATTAATACAAGTGTTTGAATGCTTCTAACAAGCTTTATCACAATAGTGATTTTTCACTTAATGTTAAGAACAAAAGAGTAAACTCAGCAATAAGAATAGTTTATTTGAGCTTGTAGGAGTTTCTATCAATGATTCGTTAGTTATCAAATCTTGTTGAAAAAGATGAGGAAGACTTGCTTTTATATGCACAGTAGTCCACAAAGTCTTGACGTTGGAGGCTGTGTACTGAAAAGGCCTGAACCTTTTTGTCTTTACATTACATGACCTTTCGTGGAAGTAGAATGCATAGAGAAATGGTTTTGGTCTGTGTTCTAGTGTCAAGCATGAAAGAGGAAAGAGTCGTTGAGCCAAATCAAAAGATATCACTTTGAATTCTTCTTCAACAAGTATTTCATTTCAGCAAAGTAAACATCAGAGTGTGCATGATCAGAGTCTTGGATACCCATCAGATTTTGCTGAATCAGAGTAATGCAACAAGTGTGCTTTAGCGTGTAGTTCTATCATAGCAGAGTTTTATGAATCAGATCCTCAGTACATGCAGCGTGTAGTACTCTCTGAGTCTTCTGAAAAACTGTGCTTCTTAACTCTCATACAAAGTTCTTCAATGCTTCAGAGTCTTCAGATCTATTAGATTTTTCTGCTTCAGATTCTTCTTCAGCTTCTGCTTCAGATTCTTCTGTAGCCTCTGCTTCATATTCTTCTGCAGACAGCGCTCAGATTCTTCTATAAGATGATTATGACTCTTCAGAGCCTTCCATAGTTCCATGTTCAGATTAATTTTCTCTTGGATGTATATATATACTTTAATCATCTGCAGCAAATATTTATGAACCAAATTTATAGTATATAATTCACTAATACAAAATTTCATAAGAGTTATCATCAAAACATAGAGATATTACTAAGAAACAATCTGTGTTCTTACAATCTCCCCCTTTTTTATGATGACAAAACATGAGTAATTTTGTTCAATAAAAAAGCAATAATTATGACTCCCCCTGAGATTAAGAATCTCCCCCTAAAATGAATACTTTAAGGAAAAGAATACTTCCCTTTATGCTTGAGTGTATTTCAGAATCAGAGTCTGATGACTTCTTTCAAACACAGAGTCTGGTTTTGCGTTTAGACTCAGAGTACAATTTGCTTCAAGAATCAGAGTCTGGTTGGGTAATTCTCAGGATAACTTCAATGAGTTTATTTTGTCAGATGAAACAATAGAATGTGGAAGACTTAAATTCAAAGATAGTTGATAATATGTCTGAATTTTGTTTTAGTATTTGCTTATGGATTGAACAATCATATTCTTTTTCTCCCCCTTTTTGTCATAATCAAAAAGATGTGTAAAGATAGAAAAGATAACAAAAGAAAAACAGAACAAACATTATCATTCAATCAGATGATTCACATAACAGAGGATAAAAACATAAGTAAAATAAGACAGATGCAAACAACAGTGCACAAAAAAAATGAAAAGAAACTAAGGTTGGCGAGATGCAATCAGGGTCAGAAGATCTGTGATCTTTGTAGTAGACTCTTCTTTCTTGGCCATCCAAGTCTAATCTCTTCAGTGGTTTGTTCTTGTTTGATCATCCAGGACTTGATTTCCTTAACCTCTTTCACTAGTTCTGAATTGTCAGCCTTCGCTTCAGATGCAGACGCATCAATGTCCATATCAAATGCAACATCTTCAGATGGAGAGTCTTTAGCAGGAGCAGCTTCCAGAAGCAGCACTGGTGGTTTGGGAATGCTCATCAGAGTCTGTCTTACCAACTCAAAAAACTTTGCCTTAGCATCTTCAGCACAGACTGTCTTGAGATGAGATGCCACCATGTTGAACTTAGAGATAAATTTATCCCAAGCAGCTTCAGACTTAACAGGATCTATTCTGAACAGACACTCTTCTTCCACACGTGCAATCCCCATACGAACTACCTTTTTGAAATTTTCAAACAGTTTATCAACATCTGATCTAGGGTTGGGGTAAAGAAATTCCTCAAGAGTCACTTTCTCAGTAGATTCAGAGTTTGGCTAAGGTTGTTCACAAGTGGTGTTAGGAGGTGTTGGATCAGATGGTGGTTGTTCAGATGGTTGAGGTTCAGATGGTTGTGGTATTGTGAGTTGAGGTGTAGGGGTTGGAGAAATGTCAGCTTCAGATGATGAAGGTTGAAAGTCTGAGAGGTTGAATTTTGAGCGAAGTGAAAGTCTACGATTTATTTGGTCAGGTGCTGATAGATCAGAAAATGCAGGTTTGAATGGATCAGGAATGTGTAAACAAGAGGGTGAGTGAACTTCTGATTCAGAATCAGATAATTCAGTGGAGTGGCATGAGGTGGATGACAAGACAACCATGGTTGCAAGTGGTTCCAAATCAAGAATGTCATTTGAGGGTTCTGGAACAGGTAACGGTTGTTCTATTATTGAGGGATGTTCAGATGGAGTTGGTTGGAGAGGTTCAGATGAAATGGGTTGAGATTGATGTTCTGGCAGTTGTTGTTGTTGTTGTTCTGGTTGTAGTAGTTGTTGTTGTTCTGGTTGTAGTAGTTGTTGTTGTTCTGGTTGTAGTTGTTGTTGTTGTTGAGGTTCTGGCTGAGGTGGTTCTTGTTGTTGATGTTCTGGTTGTGTTTCTGTTTGAGGTGGTTCAAATGGAGTTTGTACAGAAGATGGTTGAGAAGGTGTAGTTTGAGATGGAGGGGGTTTAGATGTATGAATTCCAGATGATGGTGGTACATATGATTATGGTCTAGAAGGTGATGAAGGAGGTGAAGGTAATGGAGAGTGAATGGTTGGAGTTGGATCAGATGTTAATACCTGTTTGATAGTTTCTCTTATGTCTTCCATACTTGCTTCTGAAGGAGTGGGTTTCACTTTCTTTAGCTTCTGAGGCTTAGCAGCAGCTTAAGAGGCTTTATTATTTGGCTGAGCCTTAGATCCTTCTTCAATAATCTTCTTTGAACGCCTTTCTCTAACAAGATTAGGCAGAACTTCTCCTTCCTTCTGGACGATGTTCACAGGCAGAGGAACACCATTTAATAGACAATCAGCTATGTAGGATAAGATGATCTCCCTTGGTTCGTTAGCACTGAACATTGGAAAATCTTCAACAGGAATCCTTCTGTTGCTGACATCCTTAGTAGCAATTTTCTTAGGTTTGCTGGCAAGCTCTATGATGACCTTCATCCTCTTCAGAGTATTGCCATTGATGACAGAACCTATGACATAGGTCAGATCCTCTGTCAATCCAGTATCATACAGATATTTCACAAGACCATTCTCTGTTAGAATGTCTGATATCAGTCTACCCATAAGAATCCAATTCCTAACTTTTCCAGTTTTGACTCTTACATCTTCTCTTGTTTCCTTTATATGATTCAGAAGGTGACTAAACAGAAGATAAGGCAAGTCCACCTTCTTTCCCTTGCTCATACAGAACATAAAGTATAGTTGTTCAGCACTAACATAATCTGGGGAATTTGATGATTTTTTGTGAAAGATGGAACTCATGAAAATCTTGGCCCAGATCCTGTAGACTGGCTTCAGTTCCCTTACTTTGCTAGTTGGTTCCCCAGAAATAGTAACTTCTTGAAACACATCAGCAAGATCCACACGAGCAGATTGTAGACTGGTTTCACCATCAGTTTCAGAGTACCCAATGAGTTGTCTGATTAGCTTCTCAGTAATCACAATCTCCTTTCCAAGGACAAAAGAATGGATGAATTTAGGGCACACCTGAGCATGTATCCAGAATTCTTTCACCAAAGTTGGATAAACAGGACCCATAAGCCTGTCAAATTACTTTGTCCAACTCTGAGTTTGAATGGTTGAAGAAAGATTAAACCCATTTTCTTCAATGGACTCAAAATCTATGAAGCATTCACTCAGAACTTCCAGTTCTATAGTTGGAGTGAAAAGAGTTCTCACATGTTCCTTGTAAGCTTCAGCAGTGGTTGATTGCATCTGAGTAGATGTTGATGAAGAAGATGCCATTGTTGTTCTTGAGAGAGAGGTTTTAGGTTTAGGGTTTAGGTGAAGAGCAAAGAGAAGACAGAAATGCATAAAAGGTTCGTGAAGTGAAAAGTGTGAAATGGTGTGATTTGTGGTATTTATAGATAAAATCAGGCACACAAACAATCACATAAGCACGCTTCACATAACATTAATTGAAAAAGTAAAAAACATCATTGCACAGGAATTATAATTCTGACAGATGGGGGGAAAATCAAGAAAAGTCAGATTTTCAAAGCAGTACTTCAAACGTTAATTCAGTAAAGTGCACTCTACCTTTCCAGTTTCTGAGCTACACGTGTTTGCTTGCTTGTGCTTCTGAAATCTCTTGAGAAATGAAATGTTAGCCAACATTCAGATCCTCTGAGCATTGTTAGTTCAGATTTACACAAGTAAGATAATTCAAGAAAATGAAATATTAACAAATGAAATACTTCAGAGCATTAAACATTTTGCATCTGAGAAGTTTGCCTCTGATAAATATTATTCTGGACAAAAATCCATACCAATATTTTTCAAAATAAACTTGAACCTATCTTCAGCAAGGGGTTTTGTAAAAATATCAGCCCATTGATGATCTGAATCAACAAAAGCTAAGTTTATAATACCCTTCTGAACATAGTCTTTGATGAAATGATGTTTAATTTCTATATGTTTTGCCTTAGAGTGTAAAATTGGATTTTTAGACAAGCATATAGCAGAAGTATTATCACAGAAGATAGATACATTACTCTAAAAGATCTGATAGTCCTCTAATTGACTCTTCATCCAGAGCATCTGCGTGCTACATCCAACAGCAGCAATGTATTCTGCCTCTGTTGTAGAAAGTACAATTGTGGGTTGCTTCTTGTTGTACCATGAGATCAGATGACTTCCAAGGAACTGATAGCTTCCAGAAGTACTTTTACGCTCTACTCTGTCTCCAGCATAATCCGCATCACAAAATCCAACTAATGTATATTTATCAGATCTTCTGTAACACAGACCCACGTTAGTAGTACCTTTCAGATACCTTAGAATCCTCTTAACAGCAGTTAAGTGAGATTCTCTAGGATCTGATTGAAATCTTGCACATAAGCATACACTGAACAGAATGTCAGGTCTAGAAGCAGTTAAGTAGAGAAGAGATCATATCATACCTCTGTAGAGTTTCTGATCCACTTTCTTACTTACCTCTTCCTTGACTAGTGTACTAGTTGGATGCATGGGAGTCTTTGCCATCTTACTATCAGTCATGTTAAATTTCTTTAGAAGTTCTTTAACATATTTGGTTTGATGAAAGTAAGTGCATTCTGGAGTTTGGTTGACTTGAATTCCCAGAAAGAATCTCAATTCTCCCATCATGCTCATTTCAAATTCTGCCTGCATACATTGAGCAAACTCCTTTCCCAGCATAGTATTGGTAGATCCAAATATAATATCATCCACATATATTTGACATATTAGAAGATCTTTCTTAAATGTTTTACAAAAGAGTGTTGTGTCCACTTTGCCTCTGATGAAGTTTTTCTCCAGAAGAAAATTACTTAATCTCTCATACCAAGCTCTGGGAGCTTGTTTTAAACCATACAGAGATTTCTTTAGTTTAAAAACATGTTCTGGAAATTTTTCACTCTCAAAACCAGGAGGCTGGTGAACATAAACTTCTTCTTCTATAATACCATTTAGAAAGACACTTTTAACATCCATCGGATATAGAGTGATGTTATATTGTGCAGCAAATGAAATAAGAAGGCGTATAGATTCTAACCTTGCCACTGGAGCATAAGTTTCAGTGTAATCAATACCTTCTTGTTGACTATACCCTTGAGCAACAAGCCTTGCCTTATTTCTTTCAACTTCTCCTTTCTCATTAAGCTTGTTTCTGAAGACCCATTTAGTTCCAATTATGTTGAATCCTTTTGGTCATGGAACTAAGTCCCACACATCATTTCTAGTGAACTGATTTAGCTCTTTTTGCATGGCAATAATCCAGTCATTGTCTTCCAGAGCTTCATCCACAGTGGTTGGTTCAATTACTGATACCAGTCCAAATAATGATGCTTCAGAGGATCTGAGGAAGGATCTTGTTCTGATAGGGTCATCCTTCTTTCCAATGATCACATTCTCTGGATGAGAGGCTTTGATTCTGGAAGATGATCCTCTAATAGTTGATTCTTCAGAAATGTTTAAGTTGTTCATATGAGAAGTCAAAGGAATTGCATCTGGCGTTGCTTCTGGTTCCTTCGCTTGAGCTTTGTCTGCCTCAGAGCCTTCAGAGTCTGTGAAGACTACTTCTATATCTGCAAAACTTTCAAACTGCTTTGGCTTTTTAATGCCAAGCTTATCATCAAATCTAACATGTATAGATTCTTCCACAATCTGTGTTTCAGTATTGTATACTCTGTAGCCCTTAGAGCGTTCAGAATATCCAAGCATGAAATACTTCTGTGCTTTAGAATCAAACTTGCTAAGATTCTCTTTAGTGTTCAACATATAACAAATACATCCAAAAGGATGAAAATAAGCAATGTTGGGCTTTCTGTTCCTCCACAATTCATAGGGAGTCTTTTCCAGAAGAGGTCTTACAGACACTCTGTTCTGAATGTAACATGCTGTGTTGATTATTTCTGCCCAAAAGTGCTTTGCCAGATTAGTCTCATTGATCATGGTTCTGGCCATTTCTTGCAGAGTTTTATTTTTCCTCTCTACAACTCCATTCTGTTGTGGAGTTCTAGGACAGGAAAAATCTTGGGCAATGCCATTTTCATTAAAATATTTTTCAAAATATTTGTTTTCAAATTCACCAACATGATCACTTCTGACTTTTATAATTTTGAAATCTTTTTCATTCTGAACTTGTTTGCAGAAGTCAAAGAACACAGAATGTGACTCATCCTTGTGTTTTAGGAACTTTACCCATGTCCATCTACTATAGTCATCAACAATGACTAATCCATACTTCTTGCCTCTGATGGATGCAGTTTTCACTGGTCCAAACAGATCAATATGAAGTAATTCTAATGGTCTGGAAGTAGAAACGACATTTTTTTATTTAAAAGAGGATTTTGAAAACTTCCCTTTTTGACATGCTTCACAAAGAGCATCTGAGGTGAACTTCAACTTAGGAAGTCCTCTAACAAGATTAAGTTTATTAATTTGAGATATACGTCTCATATTAATATGCCCTAATCTTCTGTGCTAGACCCATTGCTCCTCATTAACAGACAAGAGGCATTTAACATTCTGAACCTTAAGTTCTGAAAGATTTATTTTATAAATGTTGTTCTTCCTCTTTCCACTAAATAGGATTGAGCCATCCTTTTGACTAATAGCTTTACAACATTTTTGATTAAAGACTATGTCATAACCATTTTCACTTAATTGACTTATGGACAATAGATTATGCTTTAATCCTTTTACAAGTAAAACATTAGTAATAGAGGGAAGGTTACCATTTCCAATAGTGTCAGATCCAATGATCTTGCCCTTCTGATCCCCTCGAAATTTTACGTCACCTCCAGATCTAAGTTCCAGAGTTTGGAACATAGACCTTTCTCCCGTCATATGTCGCGAGCATCCAGAATCCAGGTACCATGACTGGCGTCCTGACCTTGCTGCTAAGAACATCTGCAAAAGGAATTATTTTACTCTTAGGTACCCAGATCTTCTTGGGTCCTTTTGGGTTAGTTGTTTTGGAGGTTCATCTAAACTTCTATTTTTCAACATAAGGTTTATTCTGACTAGCCTTAGATTTAAACACATGAATGTTCTTTTCAGAACGAGTGTGTTTGATATCATTCAAGTGACCAAATTTAAAATGGGAATATAAAGGAGTCTTCTTGATGATAATTTTATCAACAGGTTTTGGATTTAAATCAGAGGAAGATTTATATCCAATTCCTTTTCTGTTATTTCTGCTAACTCCATAGATCATAGAAGCCATTTTGCTTCTGTCTATGCTTTTAGCAAGAAACTTCTGAAAGCTATAGTCATACTTTTCAAAAATATTTTTGCATTCAGACTCAGTTTCAGAATCAGAGTCTTGTTGAGCTAATTTAAAATCATTTTTCATCTTTAAGTTTTTTTCATTTAGCTCAGCCACTTCTGATTTGAGAATATTATTCTCAGATACAAGATTGCTTTGACGCTCCTTGTATTTGAGCTTAATATTGTTATAGCTCTTCAGAACCTCTGATAACACTTTGATAAGTTCATCTTTAGTGAGTTTAGCCATTACCTCTTCAGCGTCAGAGTTAGATTCAGAGTCAGATTCAGATCCTGAAATTTCTTCCTCCTGATCTTCTATGTCTGCCATCAATGCTACGTTGGCACATTCTTCTTCTACCTCAGATTCAGATTCAGATGTATCTGAATCATCCCAGGTTTCCATTTGAACCTTCTTCTTCTTATCAAATTTTCTTTTATGCTTTTCTTTCAGAAGCTTTGGACATTCATTTTTGTAATGCCTAGGTTCTTTACATTCGTAATAGACAACCTCCTTTTTGCCAGATCTTCTGTGTCCAGAAGATTCCTTTCTTTGATCAGACTTCCTGAAGTTTTTAAACTTCTTTCCTTTATGCTTCCAGAGTTTGTTTATTCTTCTGGACAGCCTAGATAATTCATCTTCATCTTCAGATGAGGATTCTTCAGAGCTTTCCTCTATTACCTGCAACGCTTTAGCAGATTTATTAGATTTTAAGGCAATTGACTTACCTTTCTTTTGAGGCTCATCTTCCTCAAGTTCAATTTCATGGCTCCTTAGTGAGCTGATTAGTTCCTCCAAGGAAATCTGGTTCAGATCTTTAGCCATTTTCAGTGCAGTCACCATAGGTCTCCATCTGGTAGGTAAGCTTCTGATGATTTTCTTCACGTGATTAGCAGTAGAGTAACCTTTATCCATAACCTTTAGTCCAGCTGTAAGTATTTGAAATTTGGAGAACATGGCTTCAACAGATTCAGCTTCTTCCATCTTGAAAGCTTCATACTTCTGAATTAGAGCCAGAGCCTTTGTTTCCTTGACTTGAGAGTTTCCCTCATGAGTCATTTTCAAGGACTCAAACATGTCAAATGTTGTTTCTCTATTTGTGATCTTTTCATACTCAGTGTGAGATATTGCATTTAACAATATTGTTCTAGCCTTGTGGTGATTTCTAAACTCCTTCTTTTGGGCTTCTGTCACAGATTTTCTATCTACTTTCTTGCCATTCCCATCAATGGGATGAACATATCCATCTATGACCAAATCCCATAAATCAGCATCATAACCAAGGAAAAAACTTTCAATCCTGTCTTTCCAATAATCAAATTTCTCCCCATCAAACATAGGGGGTTTTGTACTGATTCTGTCTCTTTCTTCATACTTGTTGGATGTTGAAACATCATCCATTATAAACAACCAAATATAAGTATCAAAGTTTTTCTCACTGGATCTTTTCTGTCACTGTGAAGTGGTAGCACACACAGAACCGGAGCTCTGATGCCAACTGAAGGTGAGAAAATACTTAGAAGGGGGGTTGAATAAGTATGAAGATAAAACTTAGAAGTAAAAACTCAAGTATTTTTATCCTGGTTCGTTTAACTCAACTACTCCAGTCCACCCTATCTAGAGTGATTTGCCTTTCTCAAACAAGGACTTAATCCACTTTTTAATCAACTGATTACAATAGTAACCACTAAGAGCAACTGTTCAAAGTCTTCTCAAGAACTACTGATCCCAAGTGGATCTTCTCAAGGAACTATTACAATGAAATGTAAGATTAATACAAGTGTTTGAATGCTTCTAACAAGCTTTATCATAATAGTGATTTTTCACTTAATGTTAAGAACAAAAGAGTAAACTCAGCAATAAGAATATTTTATGAGAGCTTGTAGGAGTTTCTATCAATGATTCGTTAGTTATCAAATCTTGTTGAAAAAGATGAGGAAGACTTGCTTTTATATGCACAGTAGTCCACAAAGTCTTGACGTTGGAGGCTGTGTACTGAAAAGGCTTGAACCTTTTTGTCTTTACATTACATGACCTTTCCTGGAAGTAGAATGCACAGAGAAATGCTTTTGGTCTGTGTTCTAGTGTCAAGCATGAAAGAGGAAAGAGTCGTTGAGCCAAATCAAAAGATATCACTTTGAATTCTTCTTCAACAAGTATTTCATTTCAGCAAAGTAAACATCAGAGTCTGCATGATCAGAGTCTTGGATACTCATCAGATTTTGTTGAATCAGAGTAATGCAGCAAGTGTGCTTTAGCGTGTAATTCTATCATAGCAGAGTTTTATGAATCAGATCCTCAGTACATGCAGAGTGTAGTACTCTCTGAGTCTTCTGAAAAACTGTGCTTCTTAACTCTCATACAAAGTTCTTCAATGCTTCAGAGTCTTCAGATCTATTAGAGTTTTCTGCTTCAGATTCTTCTGTAGCTTCTGCTTTAGATTTTTCTGTAGCTTCTGCTTCAGATTCTTCTTCAGCTTCTGCTTCAGATTCTTCTATAGCTTTTGCTTCAGATTTTTCTGCAGACAGCGCTCAGATTCTTCTATAAGATGATTCTGACTCTTCAGAGCCTTCCATAGTTCCATGTTCAAATTAATTTGCTCTTGGATGTATATATATACTTTAATCATCTGCAGCAAATATTTATGAACCAATTTTAGAGTATATAATTTTTTAATACAAAATTTTATAAGAGTTATCATCAAAACATAGAGATATTACTAAGAAACAATCTGTGTTCTTACACAAACTTTATTTATCCCAAAAGGGGAAAGGAAAACATCGAGAAAACCCCAAAATAAATTGATAAAATGGTCTTGCAACCAAGAGAAAGGGTTCAGAAGCCGGTTATGCGAAGGGAATGTATTAGCACCCCTCGCATCCGTCGTACTCGATGGGAACCATTTCCTTGTCTATGTGTGAGGGTATTTGCTAAAAGATACTGCTATAAAGAGTGTTCTAAGGGGAGATAGAAAGTGCTGCGGTGGAAATAGGATACCAAACTATTAATTAGTTTGAATCACAATTCTTGATTCACAACCGCTCTTTGATTTATCCGAAGGAAAAGGTCAAAAGAGGGAAAACCTATTTTTGCATCGTAAACACAATGCGGGGAGAGACCTAGGTAAGGGGTTGGTTAAGCTTAAGGAAGGTACTAGCACCCTAAACTTCTGTAGTACTCTACAGGAACCTTTTGTGTATTGTATGCTTTTTTATTTTATAATCTGTTTGATATATATTGAGCTAAGGGATAGAGTGACCTAAAAGACCTAAGGGTTAGTCCTAAGTTTACTCGGCAAGACGTCGCATCTTGTGCCTACGTATCCTGGATAGGGAATGGAATCAGAGTAATCGTAGTTCCCCTCGAAAGGGAGGTTAGAAACTTCTTGACTGTGGTCAAGGTTTCAAGGGGAAGTAAACGTACCTTAAGGACACGCTTACGTGGAATCCTAAAACTCCTATTTCTATGTTAAATTAGTTTAAATTGAAATTAGGGTTAAATTAGGGATTCCACGGCGGGAAACCCTAAAACAGAGTACGGCGACTCTTTGACCTAATGCTATGGTAAAGGGCGTTTTCATCCACGGCGGGACGCCTAGGCTAATAGGGTTTTGAAATGTTCAAAGGAAAGGGTTATTGACTCGGCGGTCAAACGGCTAGACCTAATTCCTTCGGAAGGGAAAATAATGGTAAAACATGCAAACATGGCAAAATATCATACGGCAGAATTAAAATACAGAAAGTAAAGAAAGCGGTAAAGAAAGCGTCGCGACGATCACTCGCGTAAATTACAAGTCCCAAAAAAATGCGAAAAAATAAAATAACTGTGATTATGGCCTCGCATAAATTACATCCATGAAAAACAATACGCAAGAATAATAAATTGCGACGATGCCTCGCATAGATTACAACCATAAAAATAAATGTGAAAAAATAAAGGATTTGTAGCCACGGCCAAAATGAGAGCCAATAAAAGTCAGATGATAATTAACGGAAATGCTGGGAAATTTTATTTTAGATTTTTAGGTTAGAAATTAGAATGAAAGGGTTTGTAAGTAACTGAAAATAATTTTAAGTCTAGTGTTGAAAAATGTTAGTATTAATTTATTTAAAAAGTTTTAAAATAAAAAAAAATGTTTTAATTTTAAAAAGTTTTAATTTTAAAAAAGGTTTTACTATAAAAAAAAGGTTTTAATTTTAAAAAAGGTTTTACTATAAAAAAAAGGTTTTACTATAAAAAAAAGTTTTAATAATAAAAAGAAAGTTTTAATAAAAAGAAAAGGTTTTAATAAAAAAAGAAGTGTTAGTAATAAATTAAAACATAATGTGATTACTAATTACAGTTTTAAAATAATAATAATAATAATAAGATAATATAATAAAAAACGAAAACGAAATAGAAATAAAAGGAGTGAGGATAGGTGGATGGTGTTGGGAAAAAATCTTTTCCTTTTTTTTTGGGGTTTGGGAAAAAACTTTTTCCCTTTTTTTTAGGGTTTGGGAAAAAACCTTTCCTTTCTTATTTCCAACCGGCGACAACTGTCTTATGTGGTTCAGAGTCTTTTCTCCTCATCTTCCCTTTAATCTACAATCAATGAACAAAACAACATAGAAAAATTGTAAAATGATGTAAATCAAAGGAAAAAGAAAGGTTACGGTAACGACGATGATGTTGAATGAACTGATCCTCTGCCGTTGGAATTTTTTGTTCGCCGGTAGCGCTTGGCCGATGATGAATTCAAGCCTTTTAGGGTTCTTCCGAAAAATTCCCTCTTCCTTTCATGACCTGCTCTTGATTTTCTAATCTTCATGAAGTTTCCTCCCATCACTTATGTTTATATAGGTAACAAATTAGGGTTAACTATAAAAAAAATTTTAATAATAAAAAGAAAAGGTTTTAATAAAAAAAAAAGAAGTGTTAGTAATAAATTAAAACATAATGTGATTACTAATTACAGTTTTAAAAAAAAAAAGAAATAATAAGATAATATAATAAAAAATGAAATAGAAATAGAAATAAAAGGAGTGAGGATAGGTGGATGGTGTTGGGAAAAAACCTTTTCCTTTTTTTTGGGATTTGGGAAAAAACCTTTTCCCTTTTTTTTAGGTTTTGGGAAAAAACCTTTCCTTTCTTATTTCCAACCGGCGGCGGCTGTCTTCTATGGTTCAGAGTCTTTTCTCCTCATCTTCCCTTTAATCTACAATCAATGAACAAAACAACATAGAAAAATTGTAAAATGATGTAAATCAAAGGAAAAAAAAGGTTACGGTAACGACGATGATGTTGAATGAACTGATCCTCTGTCGTTGGAACTTTTTGTTCGCCGGTAGCGCTTGGCCGATGATGAATTCAAGCCTTTTAGGGTTCTTCCGAAAAATTCCCTCTTCCTCTGATGACCTGCTCTTGATTTTCTGATCTTCATGAAGTTTCCTCCCATCACTTATGTTTATATAGGTAACAAATTAGGGTTAACTATAACCTAATGCCCACTTTAAAGCCCAACTTAAATTAATATTAGTTAAAACTAAATAAAGTTTAAACAAATTAAAATAAAATTAAAACTCTATTTATTTATACTAAACATTAAAAATATTATAAAAAGAATAAAATCTTTTCTAATATTTTTAATTTTATGATTTTTGGATGTTTTTATGAATAATATGGAAAAAAGTGAAAAAATAATATTTTTTAAAAAATAATTTAAATAAAATACAAAAATAATAATTAAATAATAAAAAAGAACTACTTTTGATATTTTTTTTTATGAAAATAGAAAAGAGAATAAAAATAAAAGAAACAAAACAAAAAGTGAAGAAGGTTGGATTGCCAATTGTGCTATTTTATTCATTCAAAATAAAGTGGCACTAGAAACCCTGTAAACTAAAAGAGCGCGCCACATGATATTTTCCTGCAAAAATCAACCAATTGCATAACCCGTTAGTAGTTAGTTTAAACGTAATGCAAAATGAAATGGGATGCAAGATGAAACGACTAATCTTAGGGCAAAATTTGGGGTATTATAGTTGCCCCTATTTAAATGGCTTCACCGGATGATTTGAGCGACGTAGGTTCGAGAAATCATGGTGAAAGGGATTTAAATATAGTTAACCGAAAATTTTGCCCTTAGATGCAGTGATATGCAATGGACAAAATGGAAATAAACTATAATGCTGACAATGCCATGAATTTAGTATGGTGCATATGATGGAATGGTAAATGCAGAGATACAGACGGCACGACGACATAGGGGACAGACGCGACGAACGAACCACACTGGGAGTACGACGCACTGGGTGACAGCACGACACTAGGGAATTCTAAAGTGATAGTCAACTGGTGCGAGTACGACCAATTATCACTTTAGGAAAAAGGAATAGTAGAATGGGATCCTCAATGAAGATGGCACCGGCGAGACGACCTCCACTGGGGAATATGTAAGAGTAAATGATAAAAATGGATCTGCACGACTGTAGGATCGATTAACAAGATGCTGGAGCATTGAGCAAAGAATAACATCCGAGCTTCTAGAAACTCTCCCTCGTGATAGGATCAGACGGAATTTAGGAATCTGTAGAAAATATACAGGGTAAAACCGGTTGTATGCCAAAATAAATGGACTTTAATGGGAAACGCCCTGATAAGCTTTCTCGAGAGAGAACTGCCACTTATTGTTGGAAGGGACTTATATACCAAACTGGGTAAGCTCTCAAATAAAGAGACTGTTGCTTATCTGTGGATAATAGACTGATTGATAAAATAAACTTCTTCACGTCTCAGGTTTGTGCTCCCTAGACGTGATTCGGTTTCTTCTTTTGCTAAAGGATAAAATAAACATCTTCATAATTCGAGATCGGTGCTCTCCCGAATATGATTCGGCTCCTTCTTTTACTAAAGGGTAAACGAACTTCTTCATACTTCAAGATCTGTGCTCTCCTGAATATGATTCCGCTCCTTATTTTACTAAAGGGTAAACGAACTTCTTCATACTTCAAGATTTGTGCTCTCCTGAATATAATTCAGTTCAAAAACCTCCCCGCACTTCAAAATGAAAACGAAAATGGAAGCCCAGCTGCTCGATGGAGATGGCCATTTACTGCAAGTCATAATGAAGATAGGATAAGCTTCTCAGATGAGAACTACCGCTTATTTGTACGAATGTCACGGATAAGCTTCTCGATTGAGAACTGCTTGTAGAGGTGGTAACAGGTAATGTAAATTGTAATGAAGATTATAATGAAGGTTGTAATGAAAGTTGTAATGTAAATTGTAATGAAAGTTGTAATGAAGTAATGAGCTCCTTGTACGAGAAGATCAATTGTAAAGTGTAATGAAAACTGTAATGAAAGTTGTAATGTAAATTGTAATGAAGGTTGTAATGAAAGTTGCAAGGTAAATTGTGATGAAGGATGTAATGAAAGTTGTAACGTAAATTGTAATGAAGGTTTGTAATGAAATTTGCAAGGTAAATTGTGATGAAGGTTTGTAATGAAATTTGTAATGAAGGTTGATAAGCTCCTCGGCTGGGAACTTGTTGCTTGTCTATTGTGCAATGCAGTGATAAGCTTCTCAGGCGAGAACTGTCGCATGTCTGTAAAGAATTGTGAAGGCTTTTCTTGAAAGATAGTGCAAAATAAATGCACGCCCAGGTAGGTTCGACGACAGATGGGCCCGCAGTTCGAATTAACAAACAAGACTCCATTGAGGAAATGAACTCGAATGGGGACTACCTTATCCTAACGCAAAAAGGTAACAGAAATAACCATCGTCCACGAGGGTTGAACTCTGTGAGGAAACTTGGAACAAAACAAGTATTTTATGCTTAGGGCTGACGATCTACTTGGAGAGAGCGGACAAACCCAGTTACTCGGCGGTAACGACAAAGGATGACAACAAACAGCAAACGATGTAGATGCTAATGTGTATGCCAAAGTGTAAACTAATGTGTATGGAAATGAAATGTAATGAGTATGCAATGCTTATGCTTATGCATATTCTGACAAAACAGGTGAGAGAGGAAACATGAGATGAAAGAAACATCTCGACAGGAATACCCTGCGACCTCTGCAATAGTACATCTATCGGGGATAGGAAGAGTTGATGGTAGGACCCCGTCTTTCTTCAAAGTTACAACTTCCCTGGGGAGAAAGTATCATGACTTCCACATGGGGATATGATACGACTTCACTGGAGAGTATGATGTCCTAACTTTAACTGGGGATCTCTGACCTCTGCAAGGGGATACGATGTCATGACTTCGCGTGAGGGATTGCTATCATGAACCATAATCAGCCAAAGAAATCTTAGGATTAGATACTTCTGGGGATAAAATAAATATCCGCTTCGTGGGGAAATGTGAGGAGCTAGGCAGTTACATGGAGATAGGTGTAGCAACTTCCTGGGAATAATACCTCGGCTTCCTGGGGAAAAGGTACATCCGAATGGGGATAACATATATCAAACTTCCCTAAGGAGAGTCAACAGACTTACTGGGGAGAAGACATCCTGAGGGAAGTATCTTGACTTCTTGGGGGAAACATGGCAATCTCCTGAGGAATATTCCTGAGGAAGGTAAGGCAACTTCACTGAGGAATAGATAATTTCGCTGAGAATGGGGTTCAAGAACATATATCACTTGGAGGATACTGGGATATCTCCGCAGTCTTGAGATTCACTGGGGGTTTACCGGATGGATCCCAAAAGTATGGACAACTTAAAGTCTCGCTGGGGACTATCACTGGGAAGATGCTGGTATAATCTTTGTAGTATAGAAAATTATCGGCTCGGCCCAAAGTGTTGTCAGCTTATAGTCTCGCTGGGGACTGCATCAGCTTAAAGTCTCTCTGGGGACTATGTTGAGGCAATGGTTAAGATGTAGATTCTGCAACGATGAGATTTATTGGGGAGCAAAGATCCGCCGGGAGTAAGATCCATCGGGTGCATGAAGAATGTAGTGAAACAAGCTAGTTTGGATCTTAACGGACTTTATAGTAATTGCCATTTTGAAAAATATATCATGCCCTAGAGTACTTGCTTTGTGAGGAAGAGTCATTATTTTACGGAGAACGTGGAGTTCAATTTGCCCCACTGTTTCAAACTCTTGGAGAGATCTGTCAGATCTCGACGTAACTGGCTCAGATCGACGATGTCATGACTGAGTCTTCAAGAAGTAGCTCTCAAGAAAGTCAGGCTTGCATCAATACACAACTTAGAAACCAACTGCCCCTGTTTAGCAGGATCTTTGAGTTCCATGGTGGATGTATGTATGTAAGTTTCTAAGATGTTAGGCAAAATTGACACGCGCGAAATGTTATTCTGAAACTATCAATGCAATAATATATTTGTCTTGAAAATTTTAGTCTTGAAAAAGATATCACAATAACTCGTGACCGAACTCACATAGTTAGGATATGAATTTAATTTATAATGTCAATGGTAAATTGAGCATAGCTCGTAGGAGTCAGGAAACATTACCTCGTCGAGTATGCTTTCAAATGAAGTCCTGCTTCAATTAGGTCTTTGAAAGGTTGTATCGTGGTTTGGTTCACGGTTTTGTGAAACAAAGGATAAAGGCTCAAAGTTATTTGTACCCACCCCTCTTCGTGATGTTCTCTAATCCTAATTCAGTTAACCGGATGCGAGCACTCATATCTTAATCGAATTTGATATGGTCGAGAACTCATCAGGGCTTTGGACCATGGCAGTCATTCATCTATTGTATTTTTCGGTTGATCACGCAACTTTGCTCCTTATTGGGGATTATATTTTTTTCATTCCCTAACTTTTGCCTGGACGACGTCTTTTGGATTTGACTTTGGAGTCCAGCGGGATGCCCCAGTTTTTCCTAAGTCTCCTTCATAGGTTCTGACATAGCGGGCTATATATATATATTTTTATTTTTGTCGACTAAGTCATGTGACTCTTTTGAAGGTTTGTGACTTCCCCACTCTGTAGGTAGTATAAGGATAGTCATTGACTTCTAAACTTCCTAAGATGTTAGGGATAGGTTCTCGAAGGTTCGCTCCTCCTTTTTGAGATCTGAGCGCTCGATCAATTTAACTGAAAAACTACCCTGCCCCAGGTTAAGATGAGGGTTTTAATTTGGAAAAGAAGAAAAACTCCTACTTCACGGCTCAAAGGGGGTAAAGAGGGATTATCTGCCTTATATCTCCATTGTTTGGGATGTGAAACAATGCCTTACATCATCAGCAGGTTTCAATCGAAAGCATACGACAAGAGATTTGATGTTTTTGGTGCATCATCCTCCTCCCAATTCTCTATCAGAGCTAGAGATAGGGTAAAGTTGGCATTATAAGTTTATGAAAAAAAATATTTTTAATGAGTGAAACGAATGGATTTATTCAAGACAAACATGCATTGCATTAATTATTCAAAATGGACGAGTTCATACATGATAATTATGCTTAAACAAAGAAAGTACATATAAATAAACAAGTGAACTGTCGGACAAATTCCTCTAAATGTTTATGAAGTCTTTGCACTCGAGACCGACATGGTAGCAGTGGTTTCCTCTGGAGGAGCCTCACTGGAATAAGTCGTCTTGCTTGCCCCAGCTAGATCTATCAATGCTTCAGTATCAATCTTCGAATCTTCCTTCAGACTATCTTTCCCAGATTCATGGTCGATCGTGGTTGCATTATCCTGAGGAATGATGAAGTGACACGGCCTAGGCTTCTGAATAACTACTGGCTTCGGTAGATTCACAGGAGAAGTAACTGGCTGAGATATGTTGAAAACCTTGAGAGGAGTCTTGATCTTTGGCGAAGGACCATCGAAAAACAATATCTTTTGTTCCAACAAATCTCTAACAATGTTATTGAGCGCATAGCAACCTTCCAAATCGTGACCAGGCGCACCCTCATGAAATAAACAATGAGCGGTAGAGTTGTAGTTGGCAGGCAAAGGATTACGAGGCGGGCCCATTATTCGGGTGGTGATCAAACCTCGTTGCACTAAGTAAGGATACAACTCGGTGAACATCATCGGAATCGGCGGACAAGGCTTGTATTGTCTCCTAATCGGAGCATTCTAACTAGGTGTTTGCTTCTTAGGCTGTGGATTGGCAGGAGCATTGGGTGCTCGTTGACACTTGACAGGAGCTTATGCAGGCTGATAGACAGGAGGCTGTTGATAAACTGGAGGCTAATAGACCGGGGCCGGTTGCACAGGCTGATAGGTAGAAAATTGTTGATTGAAAGGAGGTGCAACAGTAGCTACATAGGGTTGTGGAGCATACTGAATAGGATAACCTTGAACATAATTCTGCTGAGGTTGCCAAGGTTGGTGAGGAGCCATCGAGCGATTTCTCGGACGTGTAGGTCTTTTATGGTGATCAACGCTCGGAGTTTCGCACTTCGGAGGAGTAACTCGTCGAACTGGTTGAGCAATGGTAGGACGCACCAAACTGGATTGAAGACCATGAGGAGGTACATTTGCAACAGTAACGACTGGTTGAGGATCCACAACAGTATTGGTACTCTCAGAGACAACAGTAGGCTGAGTATCCATCTTCACATTAAGAGCTTGCAACATCTACATAATCTGCCCCACACTTCCTCGAAGATCTTCGAGTTCATGGTTGACACTGTCAATCTCTTGAGCTTGCTTTTCCATCCTTTTTCGAGCTTAGGCTCTAGTATTGTACTGATGCTGAGGACCCATGGTGACAAAACTGGAAGGTGAGAAAACCGAGAATGAGAAACCGGGAGACATATGCAATGCAAAATATGATGCAAAATGCGAATGAAATAACTTCATGGAATTCAAAATATCTACGACTATTGCTGAATAACGAAACTTTATTTATTACTTTGAAAACGGATTACAAATAACATTCTTAGAAAAGTCTTGGCATAATAGCTAAATAAAAGCAAATAATGACCCTAAGGAAGCTTCCTGTTCTGCCCCTTGATCTGCTCTTCTAGCTGGGCCTTTTTGAGGATGAGCCTCTCTTCAAAAGGTAGATCGATAGTTAGAGGAAAATAAATCCTTCATCAAAACCAAACAAGGGTATGTTGGAAAAGTCTTCACAATTGTTGGTGATTATTGTCCTTGATGTCGGATAACTTCAAGCATATGGCTTTAGCAATGGTCTTGTCCTTTAGGGTCTTTCTCCCAGAAAGGAAACGAAGACTCCTTCAGAATTGGTAACCCCACCAATTGAGAGTACTCTTCTAGGGTAGGCAAGAGCTGGTACTCGAGGGATGTAAGGAAAAGATAATCTGGATCCTAGAACTGTAACAAAGTCGAAAGGAAACCTTCGTCTACTTGAGGTTTCAACAAAAATAACGGCCTTCCATACTTGTTTCAGGATTCTTTGTTAATCTTGAACCAAAGCTCCTAGCTTCCTTAGGTCATCTAACTTAAGTCCTTTAAAAGAATGTCTCAAAGTTTTTTTTTTGTAATCCATGGTATCCTGCAATATTCCTAAATAAAATTTGAATTCCATGGCATGTGATGCAATGTGATGCTTTATGGATGCAATGCACATAAACAAAGTCCTAGGTTAAAGGTATGTGCAAGGAGTTAGGGTCTACCCATCCCCATAGGGTATGTACTAAGGTTAGTTGTACCTGCAAAACAAGGTTCTAAAGAAGTGCCCAAAGTCATCAATCCATCTTTCGGATATTATCAATTTCTCGATTAACTCGGTGGTTAACAATATTCTCAAGAGAATCTCTTTTGAGTGTAGTATCGCGTAGCAACCATTTTGGAATTACTCCCTCATAGTTCCCGCACTACGTCCTAGATAAGGCCAAAGTGGTGTTAAGGTACTACGGTCCCCAGTATCATAGACTCCAATCGACAATAGTAAAAGTTTTCACGATTACGCGTTCAACCGAACCATTTTCGAAAAGGGTCTCAACTGAGCGGTGATTCTCAAGTCAGCTTGGTCGGGATTCCACTCCCTATAAGCCTCGTCGAATATATCACCTTCCTATAATCATGTCACTCAAGTCCGGGTGTAGGACTTATCTCACAATAAAATAGATACCCCCAAGCAAGGTACAATATGAACATATTATATACAAGCAAACAAATAATAAAATAGATAGCATGCAGTAAACAAGGTAGGGATAACCCTTAAAATTATGGCATGAATCCCCAGTGAAGTCGCCATTTTCTATTACCGTGGAAATAGGATACCAAACTATTAATTAGTTTGAATCACAATTCTTGATTCACAACCGCTCTTTGATTTATCCGAAGGAAAAGGTCAAAAGAGGGAAAACCTATTTTTGCATCGTAAACACAATGCGGGGAGAGACCTAGGTAAGGGGTTGGTTAAGCTTAAGGAAGGTACTAGCACCCTAAACTTCTGTAGTACTCTACAGGAACCTTTTGTGTATTGTATGCTTTTTTATTTTATAATATGTTTGATATATATTGAGATAAGGGATAGAGTGACCTAAAAGACCTAAGGGTTAGTCCTAAGTTTACTCGGCAAGACGTCGCATCTTGTGCCTACGTATCCTGGATAGGGAATGGAATCAGAGTAATCGTAGTTCCCCTCGAAAGGGAGGTTAGAAACTTCTTGACTGTGGTCAAGGTTTCAAGGGGAAGTAAACGTACCTTAAGGACACGCTTACGTGGAATCCTAAAACTCCTATTTCTACGTTAAATTAGTTTGAATTGAAATTAGGTTTAAATTAGGGATTCCACGGCGGGAAACCCTAAAATAGAGTACGGCGACTCTTTGACCTAATGCTAGGGTAAAGGGTGTTTTCGTCCACGGCGGGACGCCTAGGCTAATAGGGTTTTGAAATGTTCAAAGGAAAGGGTTATTGACTCGGCGGTCAAACGGCTAGACCTAATTCCTTCGGAAGAGAAAATAACGGTAAAACATGCAAACATGGCAAAATATCGTACGGCAGAATTAAAATGCAGAAAGTAAAGAAAGCGTCGCGACGATCACTCGCGTAAATTACAAGTTCCAAAAAAATGCGAAAAAATAAAATAACTGCGATCATGGCCTCGCATAAATTACATCCATGAAAAACAATACGCAAGAATAATAAATTGCGACGATGTCTCGCATAGATTACAACCATAAAAATAAATGTGAAAAAATAAAGGATTAGTAGCCACGGCCAAAATGAGAGCCAATAAAAGTCAGATGATAATTAACGGGAATGCTGAGAATTTTTATTTTAGATTTTTAGGTTAGAAATTAGAATGAAAGGGTTTGTAAGTAACTGAAAATAATTTTAAGTCTAGTGTTGAAAAATGTTAGTATTAATTTATTTAAAAAGTTTTAAAATAAAAAAAATGTTTTAATTTTAAAAGGTTTTTATTTTAAAAGGTTTTTATTTTAAAAAAGGTTTTACTATAAAAAAAAGTTTTAGTTTTAAAAAAGGTTTTACTATAAAAAAAGTTTTAATAATAAAAAGAAAGTTTTGATAAAAAGAAAAGGTTTAAATAAAAAGATTTTAATAAAAAAAGAAGTGTTAGTAATAAATTAAAACATAATGTGATTACTAATTACAGTTTAAAAAAAAAAGAAATAAATAATAAGATAATATAATAAAAAACGAAATAGAAATAGAAATAAAAGGAGTGAGGATAGGTGGATGGTGTTGGGAAAAAACCGTTTCCTTTTTTTTGGGGTTTGGGAAAAATTTTTTTCCTTTTTTTTAGGGTTTGGGAAAAAACATTTCCTTTCTTATTCCCAACCGGCGGCGGTTGTCTTCTATGGTTCAGAGTCTTTTCTCCTCATCTTCCCTTTAATCTACAATCAATGAACAAAACAACATAAAAAAATTGTAAAATGATGTAAATCAAAGGAAAAAGAAAGGTTACGGTAACGGCGATGATGTTGAATGAACTGATCCTCTGCCGTTGGAACTTTTTGTTCGCCGGTAGCGCTTGGCCGATGATGAATTCAAGCCTTTTAGGGTTCTTCCGAAAAATTCCCTCTTCCTCTAATGACCTGCTCTTGATTTTCTGATCTTCATGAAGTTTCCTCCCATCACTTATGTTTATATAGGTAACAAATTAGGGTTAACTCTAACCTAATGCCCACTTTAAAGCCCAACTTAAATTAATATTAGTTCAAACTAAATAAAATTTAAACAAATTAAAATAAAATTAAAACTCTATTTATTTATACTAAACATTAAAAATATTATAAAAAGAATAAAATCTTTTCTAATATTTTTAATTTTATGATTTTTGGATGTTTTTATGAATAATATGGAAAAAAGTGAAAAAATAATATTTTTTAAAAAATAATTTAAATAAAATACAAAAATAATAATTAAATAATAAAAAAAACTATTTTTGTTATTTTTTTTATGAAAATTGGGATTCGAACTCTCGACCTCACACTCACAACTCTTTACACAGGGTCTCTTGCCAATTGTGCTATTTTATTCATTCAAAATAAAGTGGCACTAGAAACTCTGTAAACTAAAAAAGCGCGCCACATGATATTTTCCTGCAAAAATCAACCAATTGCACAACCCGTTAGTGGTTAGCTTAAACGTAATGCAAAATGAAATGGGATGCAAGATGAAATGACTAATCTTAGGGCAAAATTTGGGGTATTACAGAAAGGTATGAAAAAGAATAGAGAAAAGAGAAGATAGAAATGGGGAGGAGACTCGGTAGGACTTCGCGGTCCTATGCCTACGTATTCTCAACAAGTATGAGAAAGTCAAAGTCAACATAGTTCGGAGGACTACGGGTAAAAGACAGGAAATGTGCTCGCCAAGGATTGAGGCCCTTGTGCCTACGTATATTCACTTAAAATAAGTGAAGAATCAGAGCAGTCGTAGTTCGGCCTACGGTTTGTTGGTATTTTTATGGATGATGCTAACGTACGCATTCTAGCAGTTAGGTGTATTGCAGCCCGCTTGTGGAGTCTTAGGCTTTACCTGTTTGCAGTAGAATGAATGTAACATATCTTTTTTGAAAAGAGATAGTTTTCACCATCAAGGCAAGATGTCACACTTGATTTGTGGAAGTTATTTTTAAGGGTGAAATAATTCCTCGGATAGTAACCTCTTGCGGGTAGTACCCAATTCTTTATCTCAAAAGATTTATTGTGAAAATGGTGTGGCGAATATAGTCATGTCTTCATATTGAAAGACGAGTATCGAAACCACACATTCTAAAGTGAGTATCCTAATACTCGGAGACGAAGAATTCTTCACTCAATCCTCTCTCTTTAGTTCAATACAATGAGAACTTTATTCTTTTTATTAAAGATGTTTTGATCTTGAATGGTAAGTACTTTATGACAGTGAACCCTAAAGGTAATGTCAAGCACTCAGGATAGGACAAGGCCTTCGCCTAACCACTCCACAACCATCCAAGTTTATTAGGAAAAGAGCTTTGAAAATGCACTTGGTACAATACCAAGGTTTTTAGACTCAAGGAGTCATAAGAAACAGAGAAAAGTTTTGAAAAGAAATGGTGGTGAATAAATTAAGGTAGGTTGATGGCGATGTATGGAGTAATCTACTTACAAAGGTGGAATACATACAAGGTTAGTGTGGTTTAATGGAGGTGATAGGAAAGGAAAAGACAGAAACCCTAAGGTGGGAACCAAGTTAAAGAGTTTGAAAATGACTTGATATTGGATCAAGCCTCATTTGTTCTTTATTTTGAAAACATGTGTCGCTACTCGAAAAATGCAACGACGGGGAGGAAAAAAAGATAGATAGAAGAGTCACCACCGAACTTTATTCATCCCATGAGGGGAAAGGAAAATATCGAGAAAACCTTAAGAAAGAACGGATAAGATGGTCTCGCAACCAATGAACGGGTTCGGAAGTCGGTTATGCGAATGGAAGGTATTATCACCCCTCGCATCCATCGTATTTGATGGGAACCATTTGTTTGTCATATGTGTGATGATAGCTGCTAAAATATATTGCTTTCTATGAGTGTTCCAAAGGATAAAGAGAAGGGTTAGAAACGGAGAAAGGTGAGGTAACGGGGGAAGAAAGGACTCGGTAGGACTTCGCGGTCCTAAGCCTACGTATTCTCAACAAATATGAGAAAGTCAGAGTCAACGTAGTTCGGGAAACTACAGATATAGGGGGGATGTGGTTGGCAAGGATTGTGGCCCTTGTGCCTATGTATCTTTACTTACAAGAAGTAAAGAATCAGAGCAGTCGTAGTTTGACCTACTACGGTTGAATGGGAAGTTCTGGTAGACGATGATATCGTGCGCATTCTAGCAGTTTAGGTGTATTGCTACTCACTTGTGGAATCTTAGGTGTTACCTGTTTGCGGTAGAACGGACGTAGCATGTTCTTCTTGAAAAAGAGAGATTTTCGCCATGCGAGGCAAGATGTCGCGTTTGATTGTGTAGTGTTTTTAGGGGTGAAATATGTCATCGGATAGTAACCCCTTGCGGATAGTACCCAATTCTTTATCTCAAAGTTTTGTTATGAAAATGGTGTGGCGAACATAGCGTCTTCGTATTGAAAGACGAGTATCAAGACCACACACACTACAGTGATTATCCTGACACTCGAAGAGGAAGAAGTCTACACTCAATCCTCTCTCTTTAATTCAACACAAAAAGAACTTCATTCTCTTATTAAAGTATTTTTGGTTTTGAACAGTAAGTGCTCTTGTGACTATAAACCCTACGGTAAATGTTAAGCACTCGGTATAGGAGAAGGCTTACGCCTAACCACTCCACGACCATTCAAGTTTTTGTGTGAAAAGAGTTTGAAAATGCACTCGGTACGGGACCGGGGTTTTAGGAGTAAAGGTTTCAGAAGGAAGTTGTAAAGAGAAAATGTCTTTGTATTGAAAGACGAGTATCAAAACCACCCACACTACAGTGAGCATCTCGACACTCGGAGAGGAAGAAGTCTACACTCAATCCTCTCTTTTTAATTCAATACAAAGAGAATTTTATTCTCTTATGGAAAAGTGTTTTGAAAATGCACTCAGTACGGGACCGAGGTTTTTAGGAGAAAAAGCTGTGAAAATGCACTCGGTGTGGGACCGAGGTTTTTAGGAGAGAAGGTGTGGAGAACACAAGCGTCTTCGTATTGAAAGAAGAGTATCAAAACCATCCACACTACAGTGAGCATCCCGACATTCGGAGAGGAAAAAGTATACACTTAATCCTCTCTCTTTAGTCCAGTACAAAGAGAACTCGATTCCTTTATTGAAGAGGTTTTTGAGAACCTGCCAAAGAGATGAAAAAACGGAGATAGATATACACAGGATACAGATAACCAACAGTCCACCAATTAGGATTTTATGGTTTCGATATTTATTAAGTTTTTTTAAAAAAAGAATGTACAAATAAGAGGGGTTAGATGATAATATGCACAATATGATAATCTGAAGTATGCACAATGATGATTATATGAACAAGATAAAGTCAATGGAAATATAAACAGAAAAATATGCGCAGAAATATAAAGCAATGAAGTATTAACAGAAAATTAAAGTCGAGAGTTAGAAATCGGTGAATTGGAGCAAGTCAAGAAAACTCAAACCTCGTCTTAATCGCCAACTTTAAGTTAATTTAATCGAAGGGAACCTCTCGCGATCCCAAAGTAAGGAAAATGACCCAAATGGTCATTCTCCTTAGATTCGAAATAACGAAGGTTTCAACATCCTCAAAAATCAACGTTTGACGAATCGGAGACTTCATTTGTTTGAAAATAAAAGTTGAAATAAAATGTCCAATGGTAAATGAGAAAAATAACCCAACTTCTAAAAGAAAATTTTCTAAAAGAGTTAAAAAATATATAAAAAGTCTAATATAAATAAATTATAAAAAAAAATTTAGAAAGTATTTACAAACTTTTTTTAAAAAATTTTTACACAAAATATAATACATTAACTAAACTAATAATAAATAAAAGAAAGGTTAATAAACAAATAAACTATTTTCTTCTCTTTTTCTTTAAAAAAAATAAAGTAAAAAGGGGATTCATGGGATAGACAGGGGGGTTCAGTCCGACTCACTCGTGGGCTAAGTGAGCCCAGATCAAAAAAAAAATTAATAATGAAAATAAAAAGGGAAAGGAAAAATAAACACAGCAGAGGGGAAATGCTCTTCTTCTCACTTTTCGCAAAAACAGGTCTCTCAACTTTTCTTATTTTTCTCAAATCTGGGAATGAGGTTATTTCGCAGTGGGGTTCGTGAGAGTTTGTTGATGGTGAAAATGAAAAGTTTCTGAAATGGGTTTTTTCAGTGTACTGGTTCGTTAACATTGACTGTGTTGTCTGTATGAAAAAAAATGAGAGTTCTTTTGAGTTTGTGAAGAAGATCTAATGGTGATTTGAGGAAATGACGGCGGCGAAAATGGAGGAAAGGAAATGGGTTTAGGAGTCGGAGAAGTTTGAGTTTCGTTTGGGGTAAAAATGGGTTTCGGATATGGTGATGAATGGTACGAAGGGAGTTCGAAAATGGAGGGTTGAAGTGGTTTCCGCGTGTGGTTTGTGTTGAATGGGAAGAGGAAAATGGTTGAAGATGATGGTGAAAACGAAGGAAAAAGGAAGTCCAGAGGAGGTAGGGTCGTGTTGTTGAGGTTCGATTTTCGGCTTTTTTGGATGTTGGTTCGTGTTTGCTGATGTTTTAATGGTGGGTCGTTTGGAACGATGAGGATGGAATTGTGAGAGAGCGGCTAGGGTTCCTGTCTGTGGGGAGGTAGGAGACAATGAATAGGGACATGCCCTATATAGCGCTGCCACGTGGCATTTAGGACCCTTTTTTATTTTTTTAATTAAAACTGTACTGAAAGAAATGGTTAGGTTAATGAAATTGAAAAATACCTAATTAAATATTAAATTAAACCTAAATAAAACTCTAATTAAAAACTAAAATAAATTAAAACCAAATTAATTAAAGTAAAATCTATTCTAACAAGAGTTTAATGAAAAATTAAATAAACAAACTACTTTTTTAATGCTATTTAAAAATGAAAAAAAAAAATTCTAAAAAATACTAAATTAAATCTAAACTTAAACTATTTCTAAATTAATTAAAAAACTATTTTTTAATAAACAATAAATAAATAAATAAAAACCAATTTAAAATAAAATTCTAACTAAAAATCTAATTTCTAATAAAAACTATGAAAATCTAAGCCTATTTTAAAATTCTAATAATAATGATCTAGTTCTAAAAAAACCTAATAAAATAAAACATCTAACCAATTAATAATCTATTTTAAAAAAAAAATAAAAAAAAAAAAATAAATAATAAAAAAAACTATTTCTAAAAGGCTTAATTCTAGAGACTAGTAAAATCCTAATAAAATCTCTTATAAAAAATCTAAACAAAAAAAAAGTTATTTCCTAAATAATTAAATATAAAGCAAAAAGAGCGATAAAATGCAAAATGCCGTAGAAATAGAAATGAAAAGTGGGCAAACATCGAAATGTGCCAAATTATCAGCACGGACTGAATCATCAAGGAAAGAGTGACTTTCGCTCGATTTCGACATGGAATCCTTGTTTGAATTGATTTGAATCGTCTAAATTGCGAGCAAAGCGACTGTAATCCCGGTAAATTCAATTCGGCTGATAACACTGGCAGGATGCAAAAAAAATGTTATGCCGATAAAAACAAAACAAAAGCTAATTAAAGCTAGAAAAAAAAGGGTGGACAAATTTAGGGTATGACAACGTGTTCTAGCCTAGTTCATTTTATCTTTCTTAGCAAGTAAGCATTCAAGCATGAAAATAAAATAAACTATTACACTGTAATGGGAGAGGGATACATATAAAGTACATGAGATTACAAGAAATAAATGGGGTCATTGTCAGGTAGCCCAAGAGGAAGCCGTGTGTGTGTGAGGTGTTCTAAACTAAACAAAGAACAAGAACTCGGGAAAAAATATCTAAACTAGGGTTTATGTACAAGGTCCAAACTCCAATACCCAAGATAGTGACCAACAGTCCTCCAATTAATCATTTTTAGGGTTTCAATAGTTTTATTGTGTTTTTGGTATTTTTGAATGAGAGAAACAGAAAAAAGGATTAGATGAACAAGATATGAATAATATGATAAAATGAATATGAACAATGATAATAAGATGAATGATATAATGAGCAAGATAATAAGCAAGATAATATCATCAATAATATAAATAATAGTATGAGCAAGGGTATATAAACAATGATATATTAACAAAAAAGTAAAGCAATTATATATATTAAACAAAAAATAAAAATCAAAGGTTAATGACAGATTGAATGAATCGGGTCCACTATTGCGCTAAACCGTCGTAGCACGATCTATGAGGAAGATCATGCTATAAGAGATCACACACTCAATGATATTTGTGCTAGAAACAAGATAGAGAAATGATATTGAGGATCATTCTCCAATTAAACCGTGTCGCGCAGACAAAAAGAAAGGTGAGATATCATTTTAATCACAAATCTTATGTTAATTAATCGAGGGTAACCTCTCATGATCCCAAAGTATAGAAAAATGATCCAAATGATCATTTTCTACAGATTTGAAATAATAAAGGTTAACAACCTCGAAAACTAATGTTCGTGAATTGAAAGACTTCATCGATTCGAAAAAAGAAATAAAATCGAGATGAAAGAAAATGAAAAGAGAAAAGGAGGTTGGATCTCGGATTAGTCACCATTTATCAATAGTTTGACCAATGGTAACTTTTGAGGTCTCGTCATCGACCTGAGAATGATTTGAAAATGAAAAGGTAATTGAAATGTAATATTAAATCATAAGGCAAAACAAAAGTGAAATACTAATAATTATTATTTAGAAATTATAAAGAAAAATTTAGAAAAACTAGGAAATAGGGGGGGTGTCAAATAATATATTGTGTGTGAGTAAAAATAAAATAAAATAAACAAGCAGGAACCCCATGGGCCGAAGCCCATCATCCTACCAGCCATGGTTTAACAAAAAGAAAGGGTGCTAACATAAAGAAACAAACGAACCATTAGGCCCAAGAACCATAACATGAGTTAACAAAAAAAACAAACCAATGCCATTAAAAAGATCCCAGCGGCTCCACGGCCCAAAACACAATAACCAACAATTAAAAAAAAAACTCTCAAGGTCATATATAGCAATGCCCACTCGTTATCATCAAGTCAAAGTAAAAATCAGGGTTTAGATCAAAAAACAAAACCAGCGGCAATGAGTCAAAAACATCTTCAAAAAGCAAACGTAAAAAATTAGTGGAAAATAAAAGCATCAGGTCTTATCTCAAAACCAAAACCACAAAAGTCATAACACCAAAACGATTTCAAGGAAAGACCGTGTGAGAACATCAAGAATAAGCGGATCAAAAAACGTGACCTCGCATCCCACCTAATTCAATTTCTCTCGTTCTTCTGACTCAATCGCCTCTGTTCTTATCAGGTTTAGGAAGTTTGCAATGTTTGTTTCGGTTTACGATTTGTATCTCAATCTCAATCTCCTTCTTCTCACTCTGCGATTTGGATTTGGACTTGCTGTTTGGGGTTTGTTCACCTAAGTTGTTGCTGGACTTAAAAGGGTTTGGTGTTGTTGTTAGATTGAAGAAGAAAGATGAAGATTTAAGGGAGAATAGTGATTGAAGGCTTAAGGTTTTGTTGCAAGTGATTTTTTGTTGTTTTCTGTTATGAGAAGTGGATGAGGGTTATAAACTGGAGAAAGTTTAACAAATTGAGGGTTAAAAAAAAAGCAACATTCTGAGCTCCTCCCTCTCTTGAGCAGAATGAATAGAAAGTATTTATATAGGAATTTGTGAGGGTAGAATGGGGTTTGATGAAGAACGTTGTTGCTTCATTTTTTCTCATTTTTGTCGGTTTTTGAGTAGTGGCTTCGCTGTGTAGTATTAGATGAGAAGTTACCGAAAATGTGGGGTCGGGCTTTGCAACATTATTGCATGTATTGTGTCGTCTTGTATTTTGTTGTATGTGTGTGGTAATCATGGTGTGTCCTTTTTCATTTGTAGGTATTTGCGGAGGGTGGCTTCGTTTTAATGGATTGGTGTCGGCTAAAGGGCGTGTGAAGCTTGCTTCGTATCGTGTACAGTGGTGATGAAGTTGGGCCATATTGTGACAAGCATGTGGGGTGGCTCATGAATAATTCATGGTTGGAACAGACAACTTGCAAGACTTTATGTTTTGTTCAAGTGCAATTTCAACAGTGAGCTTATGATAAAACAATGGGCTTATTCTATGTGTTTATTTCTTTTTTTTTTCTTTTTTGACATTTTTCATGAATAAAATCTTTGGAAATTTGGATCCCTATTGTAAAATCATGGACTTTGAATTTTTGAATTGTGAGCTTTGATCATTATTTGCACCTTCCATATGGACTTTGTATTGGGTTGAAAACAAAATTAAAATGAATTTGAAATTGGTTAAAATAAATTTGGGAGGACATAGACTTGAAGCTTGTGGTTGAACCTCAACTATGAAAATTGGAATATAACTTGAATCTTGTAATATGAAATTCGAAATTATGACCATAAAGACTTGAACCTCCATGCGAATTTCTGAACCTATGATTAGAATTAAGACCAATTTGAACTTGTCCGAATTAATCCACAACTTGTGTAGTTTAAACCAATGCTACTTGAATCACAAATGAACCACAATCGCTCACCATGAATCACATTCTCAATGCCTTGAAATCATCTGGTAGTAACTTGGTATGAACTGTATTACGACTGCATCAAAACCCTTACTAAAGATGATCTAATCCTTAATAAACTTCAACTGTAAAACAATTGATAATCATAGCCTTTGAATTTAGATAGCTTGAATTGACAGAAACTCTAACTGCCACCTTGGACAAACACCGCTCAAATCATGCATCCACGCCTTGATCATAAATCCAAACCTTTGCTTGACTGATAAATTAAGTCAGAACCACTGAACCCTAATCCATTACTCACACACCTGTCCCGACAGCCTCAAACGAATCTCATTTCCCTTTGACCCAACCTTGTGATAACCCTGTTAGTTCCATGGTTCTATGATATAGAATTGTCCATGGATTCTATGATTGGCTAAATTATGGTAAAACATGACTCTGCAATAATGTTAAGCAGGATGCCATTACCATAGTTATGACATCGCTAAAGGAGCAAGCAGGAGCTGGTGAAAGAACTGCTGTGGAGTGGGTTAATGAGAATGTCATGTTGAATGTCGTGACATCCATCACAATATCCATATGCTGTCATGACAGAACTACTGTCATGTGTGAGAAACAACAGGAGTAGTGGTGCAGCAGGAGCTAGCAGGAGCTGATGACAGAACTAAACTGTTGTTATATGTTTACATATGGTGCAGCAGGAGCTACTGATGACAGAACTGCTGTCATGTCATTACATCTAGTGCAGCAGGAGCTATGTGCAACAGGAGCCAGCAGAGGCTGACATCAAGGTCGAGTGCAACAAGAGCAAGCAGGAGCTAGCAGAAGCTGAAGAAAGGACTGTTGTCATGGATGTCATTATCAAAGTAATGACATAGCTGTCTGGCACAACAGGCACTGCTATGGGTTAGCAGTAGCCTAGTTCCTCACAGGCAGTGTGAGGTGTGCAGCCACAGTAATGTGTGTTGTGGTGAGTGAGGTGTGTTGTCATGTGTTTTAAGCAAGGCATAGTTGCAAGACTTAGTTGCATGACAATAGAAGGAGTGCTAGTGTATATCTCTTGACAGAATTGGTTTGGATTGATGAGACCATGTTGAAAATACCTCATCAGTAAATATGTCAAGGAGATTTATTAGGAACAAGAACAGATTGTATTGGCATTCATAAAAGGATCTTGGAGACCTTTTAGGAAACTTTAATATACTTGTTTCTAATGTTATTCTGCAAAAGATTGGGTGAAGCCAGGTCTAATGTAAAGAAAAATCTGCAGAAGAGTGGATGTCATACTGAATGTCAAGACATTGATCGTATGACATCAGTCGTGCATGCATGTTGATTTTCTGTTATCTCAGGCTAGATTTCAGGAAGACTTGTTATGACCCCTGAGTTATATCAGGAGAGATTCAAGGCAATGCTGACCATGCCATGACCTAGTTGGACAACACCTTAAATTGTGGAAATTAGTTTTACTTTATTAAAACTAATACTTGTTACTTCTGCACAGCCCAAGCCTAGTCTGGACGACTATAAAAGGAGGAGCAGCAGAAGAAGAAAAGAAAGCACTCACATCAAGAAAAACCAGAGTGTGTAAAATAGAGGTCTAGGGTTGAGAGTCCCTTGTGTGTAAGTCACCCTTTGTATCTTTTAATATATTGAGGTAGACATATTTGTAAGTGAAGAAGGCTAGTCTTCACGTGCAAAGTCTATTTAGGAATACTTGTAATCCAAGCAATTGTCTGGTGGATGATTGTGTTGGTTAGGTAGATTCTAGGCTGTGTCTCACTCGAAGATGTGAAGCAAGAGTGTATGAGTTCCTTGATCAAAGCTGTGAAGCAAGATCAAGGTGTGTATGAAGTGTCTCTTAATACTGTTTTTGTAATTATTTGATATCACTGTTGTGTGATTTTTGGGGAGAGAGTGGGTATACTCAGGTACTAGAGTGTCTCTAGGCTGAAGTGTCATTGGGTAGAGATTAAGTGAGAAGTTAAAACTAGAGTTTTGACTTTGAATTGATTCTACTAATAGTGAATTTCTTCCCTGGCTTGGTAGCCCCCAGATGTAGGTGTTATTGATACCGAACTGGGTGAACAATTACTGTGTTATTTATCTTTCTGCATTTACAATTATGTATTTAAATGGTTAGATAAATAGTATGACAGACAACATATGTGACAACAGGGGTCGTGACATTGGGACAATTTAAAGAAATTTAAATTGGCCATGGTCTATCCTCATCCTTGTTGAGCAGAGATCAATGTTCTTGGAACACATGTGATCTGCCTACCAGAATTTCTATTGGTATCAGAGCAGGCATCCTGTCTGTTCTGGATGAGATCTTGGGAGATACTTTCTGGTGTTTTGGAACAAGGAGAAGTTGTAGCTGAGTTGCTGATCTTGCTGAATGTGTGAGCTACTGCTTACGGAGTTAAGGAGAAGCTTGTATCTGCTATTGTGCCCTCTGATATAGGAGCTTCTATGACCTGGTGATTGTGTTACCAAAGAAGGAGTGGCTACTTCTGTATGATGTCCTATAAGGGCATGTTGAAGAAGTTCTTTTGGTGGTTCCGCTGCATAATTTTCTGATGAAAGAACTTTGGTAACCCTGGGAGAAGATTGGCCTATATTCAGTCTGATGCATGGTTGTGGCAGTTGTCTAGATGATTGATAAATTATGCTTGTAGCAGTGCTTGGCTGTATGTCTGGGCTGTTCTGTTGTGTACTACAGATTGCTGGAAGCTGTGCTAGAGAAGATAGTGGGAGGTGATTTATTTTCACCACTCAGCAGAGGAAGTCATAGAGAGGTCGAGTCAAGGGTGGCAGCCTTGGTATTTTAACATTAAAGATAGTTATGCTAAAGAATACTCTTGCTATAACTAAAGTGTAATCATCTGGACTTCTCGACAAGTTGTATGGAGTTAAGATCAATCTCTATTTGTGGAATGCACAAGTATTTAATTGATTATCCATAATGATCAACATTGTCAAAAGCTCTGTTGGTTCATCAGGTGGATGATCCAAGTCTGGCTTCTGGAAGAAGGATCTCTTTTAGTGCCCAAAGCATCTGGCCCTTGAGTTGTTTGATCTACTTTAAGAATCTGATGTGCAACCAGATGTTGAGACATTCCATCAGCAGAGATTGTGCAGAAGTCTGTTGATTCAAGGAGTGAATCACAAGTACCATACGCATGTGTGGTAGGATCTGATTTTATTCTAGTAAGTTTCCTGGCAAGAAACTAAGACTAAAATGAAGTTCTGATTGAAGTGGAGATGAAGACAGTTCTCTTGAATCAGCTTCTTGAAGTGCAGCAGGTGTGTTCTAGTCTCTACTAGAAGCATATATAGAAAGTTTCCTGGCAAGAAACTGGTCTAGAAGATGGTGCTGGTAGCTCTGCTTGGGTCAGTTTATTTCTGATCTAAGTGCACAGGAGCATAAGATCTTGCTCAGCTTGGAGGTCATGGATAAGTGGCAGGTATCTCTGACTCTCTAAAGAAGTCTCTACTTAAGGAAAGCGGGAATCCTTGTGTAAAGATTTCTTTTGTGACCCTTCCTCATTAAAGAATCAAGCCTTGGCATGTTTGATTTCTCTTAAGAGGAGTTCATGAAGAAAATGCATTTCAAGCAATGTGTTGTGGAGTTTGTCTACTAAAACTCAAGCCTATGTACTCTTGTTCTGATTGAGTGAAGAGAATCTTCTAAGTGGCAGAATGAAAGCCTGAACTCTCCAGCTGAATGTCTTAACCAAAGTTGTGACATCAAGCAGAAACTTCAAGGCCTCAAGAGATGTTGTGGCATATCATTTGAAGATTAGTTAATCTTCTCAGGTATGAATGGAATTAATGCTTCATATCATGCAGTTTGCGGGAGCTGTGTGGAGGAGTAGATACCTTGCTTTGGAGCAAGAAGAATATGAAGATCAAAGTGGCCTGGTTGATTAGCAGACTTTCTAGAGCTCTAAAAGATGCTGAATAACCAAACAGTGTCATTTGGCTATTTAAGCAGTGTGTCTTTAGAAAACTATTCTTGGGCAGAAGGGTAGTTATTGGAAGACCACAAAAGGGTCTGGGACTATTCATGCTTGGAACAAATTACTCTGGTGCAGAGGGGTAATTGGTTGAAGACCAAAGGAGGATCTGGTTCTGTACACATGTTAGAGCTGGTGGTAGAAGCCCTAAGCTGTGTATAGAAGATTACCTTCTTATGGAGATGTAGTTGATCAAGCTGGTGGAGCTGTGAAGATCTTCAGTTAGATTACTAGACAGCAGTAAGTCCAGTATGGGCACATAAAGAACCATGGGATGGTGTTTTGTGATATGAACCATCTGATATGTGAAGATCTCTTGTGGAACTTGTGATTCACTTCTTGGCTAAGAAGTACTCTATCTTGTCATATGGGAGAATGATGAGGTAAAAGGAATGTCTTGGAGTATGACGTGAAGGTATTGAGTGCATTCTGGTGTGATAAAGTCCCTATGCGGTGTCTATCTTGTACTCAGCCTAAGGCCAGAATACTTGTGGAGAAGTGGTCTCTTCTGCTACAAGTAACTCTAGGAAGAGGTGAATCAGTTTGGTTCCTTCTCTCTATATGAGCATAGAGTTGGTCATGAGAGGTAATGTGGTGATCTTGGAGCAGCTGTTATCAAAGATAGGGGAGAGCTTCTATTTTATGGGTGTACTACTTGCTTGTGGTTCAAGCAGTAAGTGAATGTGTTTAACATGTGTATTGCACAGAGAATGAGTTCTTGAAGACATGAAGATGCGTCTTATGTTTTCCATTCATGTGCACTGGTTACCATTGATATGGGAGAGTTATACTTCTATCCAGGATCTGTTGCTGCAAGAGTGCAGTTATGTGTCAAGATTGTTTGTGGTTTCAAACAAATCTGGGACTTGATGAAGGTAGAATGTCAGACAAGATGTTGTGACATTAGGTTACTGCTCCAAGCTCATGGTGAACATGACAGTGTATCCCTTTTGGGTCTGTCATTAGGTATCAATGGATCAAGTCAGGTATTTGGGTCTCTATCCAAGTATTTTGTATGACTGGTGAAGATGAAGATCAAGACACCATTAGCCTTGATCTTGTGCATAAGGAAGGACTTTCATTCTGACATCTTGGATATTGTGTTGTCAAAGCTGAAATCTGAGAAATCTTCCAAAAAGTAATCTTGAAATTGCTTCTGTTATTGGTTCCAGTATGAGTTGTGAATCAAGGGGTGTAAAGCTGCATGTGCTCCCAGTGTGTGAATATGAAGATATTGGTGTAAATCTTCATATGGTTGGGTTCTCTCCTTCAGGGGGAGCAATGTTTATGCTGACAGGGGAAGATGTGTACCTGTCTGGTGTGTAGCTGCTGAAGTGGTGCAGTCCTTACTAAAGGTCAAGCAGCTTGTGTATTTCTTGGGAGATGGTGAGATGAATGTATGTACAGTTTGTGTTGAGCATATGTATGTACAAGTACTCCATTTGTTGTCAAAGTTTTGACTAAAACAAGGGGGAGAAAAGAAAAACTACTGCTGCTGATGAGGAAAAGCATTGTTGCTGCCATGCTGATGAGGAAAAGCATTGTTGCTGCCATGCTGGATGCAACTATCAAAGGGGAGCATGATAGTGTGTGTAAACTACTGCTGAATGCCCTGATAAGTTGTTTTAGCCAAAATTTGCCAAAGGGGGAGTTTGTTAGTTCTATGGTTCTATGATATAGAATTGTTTATGGATTCTATGATTGGCTAAATTGTGGTAAAACATGACTCTACAATAATGTTAAGCAGGATGTCATTACCATAGTTATGACATCGCTAAAGGAGCAAGCATGAGCTGGTGAAAGAACTGTTGTGGAGTGGGTTAATGAGAATGTCATGCTGAATGTCGTGACATCCATCACAACATCCATCTGTTGTCATGATAGAACTATTGTCATGTGTGAGAAACAGCAGGAGTAGTGATGCAGCAGGAGCTGATGACAGAACTGAATTGTTGTCATATGTTTACATCTGGTGCAGCAGGAGCTACTGATGACAGAACTGTTGTCATGTCATTACATCTGGTGCAGCAGGAGCTATGTTCAACAGGAGCCAGCAAAGGCTGACATCAAGGTCGAGTGCAGCAAGAGCAATCAGGAGCTAGCAGAGGCTGAAGAAAGGACTGCTGCCATGAATGTCATTATCAAAGTAATGACATAGCTGTCTGGCACAACAGGCACTGCTATGGGTTAACAGTAGCCTAGTTCCTCACAGGCAGTATGAGGTGTGCAGCTAACCCAATGTGAGTTGTGGTGAGTGAGGTGTGTTGTCATGTGTTTTAAGCAAGACATAGTTGCAAGACTTAGTTGCATGACAACAGAAGGAGCTGCTAGTGTATATCTCTTGACATAATTGGTTTGGATTGATGAGACCATGTTGAAAATACCTCATCAGTACATATGTCAAGGAGATTTATGAGGAACAAGAACAAATTGTATTGGCATTCATAAAAGGATCTTGCAGACCTTTTAGGAAACTTTAATATACTTGTTTCTAATGTTATTCTACAGAAGATTGGGTGAAGCCAGGTCTGGTGTAAAGAAAAATCTGCAGAAGAGTGGATGTCATACTGAATGTCAAGACATTGATCATATGACATCAGTCGTGCAGGCATGTTGGTTTTCTGTTATCTCAGGCTAGATTTCAGGAAGACTTACTATGACCCCTGAGTTATATCAGGAGAGATTCAAGGCAATGTTGACCATGCCATGACCTAGTTGGACAACACCTTGAATTGTGGAAATTAGTTTTACTTTATTAAAACTAATATTTGTTACTTCTGCACAGCTCAAGCCCAGTCTGCACGACTATAAAAAGAGGAGCAGAAGCAGAAGAAAAGAAAGCACTCACATCAAGAAAAACCAGAGTGTGTAAAATAGAGGTCTAGGGTTGAGAGTCCCTTGTGTGTAAGTCACCCTTTGTATCTTTTGATATATTGAGGTAGACATATTTGTAAGTGAAGAAGGCTAGTCTTCACGTGCAAACTCTGTTTAGGAATACTTGTAATCCAAGCAATTGTCTGGTGGATAATTGTGTTGGTTAGGTAGATTCTAGGCTGTGTCTCACTCGAAGCTGTGAAGAAAGAATGTGTGAGTTCCTTGATCAAAGCTGTGAAGCAAGATCAAGGTATGTATGAAGTGTCTCTTCATATTGTTTTTGTAATTATTTGATATCGCTGTTGTGTGATTGATAGGGAGTGAGTGGGTATACTCAGGTACTAGAGTGTCTCTAGGCTGAAGTGTCATTGGGTAGAGATTAAGTGAGAAGTGCAAACTGGAGGTTTGACTTTGAATTTATTATACTAATAGTGAATTTCCTCCCTGGCTTGGTAACCCCCAAATGTAGGTGTTGTTGATACCGAACTGGGTGAACAATTACTGTGTTATTTATCTTTCTGCATTTGCAATTCTGTACTTTAAATGGTTAGACAAATAATATGACAGACAGCAGATGTCACAACAGACGTCGTGACATTGGAACAATTTAAAGAAATTTAAATTGGCCATGGTTTGTCCTCATCCTTGTTGAGCAAAGATCAATATTCTTGGAACACATGTGATCTGCATACCAGAATTTCAATCCCGAGTTTGGACAACAATATACTTTTTTCTTTTTCTGAGTAATGGTTAGTGGTTGAATGTACAGAATGAAAGCTAGACACAGGTAAGACAAATTTGGGGTACGACAACAACCTTCAACCCAGTTCACGTCTGGTCACCCATTCTTTAGTCTACCGTTTAAACTCCAGCTCTCGTATGACAGACAACTTTTTAACGAGTTCCCGTCTGGTAAACATCATTTCAAAGTCCAGTTCTCGTCTGACAAACCGCAAAATCAGTTCTCGTCGGACAACTTACTCTTTTGCCACCAGTTCTTGTCTGGTAATCTAACCTCTTAACACCAGTTCTCATCTGGTAGTTCACCTTCAAAGTCCACTTTCGTTGGTAACCAAAAATAAAATCCCTAAGAAAATCCAATCACCATAAATCTAGACCTACACCTGACAAAAGCCCAACTGTCTTTAACATAATCATTCCCAATGGCTCACATATCCTCACATCCCCCAACATGAGGCTCGTTTGACCTTTCTTTTCCCCAATAGAGCTCTCTCTCTGACATATATTTTTGAAGTTTTATCACCCTCAACAGAATGGTGAAATCTCTAATTACTCTCCCCAATAAAAGTACAGAAGATTATTTCCCCAGCCAGAGTCGTATTGGATTTACTGCTCTCCAGAAAGAAGTTAGCTACCCCAGACAGGATAATGGTGGTTTGTTTATGCCCCCTGAGCATGTTCGTGTAACACCCCACTTCCCAAAAAAAATTAAAATAATAAACATTATAAATAAACATTAGAGTTTTTCTTCCCAAGTGGGATATTACATAGCAAAACCAACATTTCCTTATAAAAAGGTTTTTCTCCAAATACAACGGAATATTAAATAGTAAAATCCAGCAAAGGTTTTTGATACGTTCACAGGAACAAAATACAAGTTCAGCATAAAACAAATAAAACACCCAAGTCTCGTGCTACGTATCAGAGCATCCTAGACTCGACTGGAACACCATAATCCAAGCTAGCTAAGTACCTGGATTATCTGTACTTCCGAAGAAGCACAGACCATAACAACAACAAAGGGGTGAGAAAACATGATCAAAATATATTGGTAATGTAATACATGTAAACAAGGGAGTAAAACACACCAACACACCAATATTCACCCCACAACACCAATCACGAACCTACTGTTCAAATTAAAATATAACATATTATAATGCAAATATGCAACTCAACACCATGCATGCGGTACCGACTCATTGGTTCATTCAATCGAACCTTGGACAGATCACTTACGCTCATACTGAGATATGATCTATCCCCCGACAGATCACTTACGCTCCTACTGAGATATGATCTATCTCCCACCATTCTCCACAAAGGAGTACGGATGAATCACTTACGCTCCTCCTGAGATATGATTCATCCCACCAAACACCATGATATGCACGACACCAATGCATAACTATTATACTCAGGCACACTAAGTGCACATGATCCTCCTGATCATATCATCATACGTCAATGCATATAGGTATAGATATATTACACACCAATATCATATAATTCAAATCACACAGTGAGCAATCTCACATTCTAACACCAAGTATAAACACATCCCACCACTCGGGAATACACCAACTAATCATCCACTTAAAATAAAATATAAAGGGATCACTTACTATCACCAAGTATACCAGTTAAATCCTACAATCACCACTGTATCACTTCATCATGGCCAAAGGGATCACACAAGATCAAAGCTCAAGGCCAAACGTCACGACAAGTCATATTTTTCTGCTACGTTCGCTGGGACATTCGCCAGGCGAATCCCCGTAGCGAACCTTCGCTGGCATTTCCCAGGCGAAGTTCCTACTCTTCTGGTCTGGGATTTAATTCATAATTATTCGCTACCACTCGCCCCAGCTTGCCAGGCGAATACTCGCCTTCATTCGCTAGGCGAAGCTTCGCTAACACTCGCCAGGCGAAGCCCAACGAATGTTGCGATCCACCAAATTTTCTACTGCTCTAAAGTGCTACCAGAGCCTAATTCAAGCCTAACATTCCAACTTTAATCCTCATCTTATTCTCAGTATCAATAGTGCCCTTAATTCAAACCAATCACTCCCTAATCCATATTCCAGAATCAACACTTAAACATTCTGTCGATACATCAAAAAGATTACACAGAACTTCCCTAAAACCGTAAACCCAACCAATACCCCAAACTCACCAAAAACAACAATTCATCAACATCGGCATATATCAATTCCTCATTAGTTTATCAAATACCAATTCTCAATATCAATCAACAATTATAGGCATGTCAACATAAAACTTCATACACCGATACATTCCTACGGGGTTAAGGAATCCCCACTACCCTATACATGTAAATACCATCCCAATCAAGTTTCTCCGCCATTACCTTGTTAATCGATCTGATCGGTGAAGAAATCCTCCAAGGTTGGCCAATTCTGACTTTCCCTCTTCTCCTTCGTTCTTCGCTCTCTTTCCCGTTCTTCTAACTTCTATCGTCATTTTCTCTTCTCACGTTCTAACTCCCCCTCTTATTCCTCTATTTTATTTTATATATTCTAATCCCAAGTAATAATAATAATAACAACATATAATATTACTAAATATTAATAATAGTAACCATAATAATACTAATAATAATAATATTATTAACTCACCAAAAGCCATAATAATATTAATAATACTAACAAATATAATAATAATAATAATAATATTAATATTAATAATAATAGTAATAATAATAATAATAATATCACCACCAATATTACTATTATTTATTATATTATTATATCCCTACCAAAACACCACCAATAATCCTCCCATATCAGGGACACCCACCAATCATTATCCAACACACCCCCACCAAAGGGCACACCAACACATAATAATTAAAATTATAATAAAATGACTAAATAATTAAAATGGGTGTTACAGTTCGCATCTCCATCAATGGTGTTTCCTTTATCCCCAGCAGAGTAAGGGTAAAGGATAATTCCCCAACATAGGAGTAAGGTCAGTATCATCTCCCCAAGCAGAGTTTGTAGGTAATCAACATGGTTGATATCACTAGCAGGTTCAAAGCCCAATGATCATTGGAACTTTTCTTCATTAGAATTCAAGGGGTGTTTCCTCAGCAGATGTCTGTTATGTCTACCCTCTAGTAGAGTTGAAGTTCATTTGGTTTTCTCCAGCAGAGGTTATGACCTGGAAGGCAATTCAGTTTGTCTTCCCCAGCGAGTTTGTTTTCGATTTTCTCAGCACTTCTTCTGGCGGAGTGTTCTTTTGCATATCATAAGCACCTATGCATTGCATCATCTAAAAAATGCGTAGCATTTCCATTTTGTATGGAGTATTACGCCATAGAAAAATTCATCTGAAGCATAAGTCAGGTTTGATATCATCTTCGCCAGACGTTTCCCTGGCAAAAAGTGGCATAACTCATGAGATTCCGTCTTACTTTATCCCCAGTGAAATCGCTGATGAATTCGTTCATCTTACTTGTTCTCCCCTATAGATTCGTTTGGTTAAGCTTCTCTTTTCCCCAGTGAAGTCATCTTTTGTCCCATTCTGGATGTGAGTTTGCCTTTGGTCGACATTCTTTTTGAAAATCCATCTTTGGGTGGTAATCTTTTGGTTGTGAATCCGCCTGCGGTAGGTAAACCTTTGTTTGGTTGTGAGTCTTCCTGTGGCTGACATTCCTTTTCTTGCGATGATATGAGTCTGCCTATGGTCGACATTCTCTTGGTATCTTTCGGTTGTGAATCTGCCTGCGGTCGGTAAACCTTTCTTGGGCCGTGAGTTCGCCTTCAGTTGACTTTCCTTTTGAATCTTTCGGTTGTGAATCCGCCTGCGATCGGTAAAACTTTCTTGGGTTATGAGTCTGCCTTTGGTCGGCTTTCCTTTTGAATCTTTTGGTTGTGAATCCGCCTGCGGTCAATAAACCTTTCTTGGATTGTGAATCTGCCTGTGGTCGGCATTCGCCTTGAATCTTTTGGCTATGAATCTTCCTATCGTCGGTAAACCTTTCTTGGGTTGTGAGTCCGCCTTCGGTCGACTTTCCTTTTGAATCTTTTGGTTATGAATCCGCTTGCGATCGATAAACCTTTCTTGGGTTGTGAGTCCGCCTTTGGTCGGCTTTCCTTTTGAATCTTTTGCTTGTGAATCCGCCTGCGATCGGTAAACCTTATTGGGTCGTGAGTCCGCCTTCGGTCGGCTTTCCTTTTACATCATTTAGTTGTGAGTCCGCCTTCGGCGGAAAAAATTTTCTTACGTTGATATGCGTCCGCCTCCGGCCGACATTCCTTTTAAGTCCGCTTTCGAGTGGCATCTTTATTTTAAGTCCACCTTCGCCTGACAATCACTTTATCATATATCTCCCCACAGGTTGTAAATTTTCGAGATCTTTTGGTATTACATCTCATTTTACCTTGAATGTATGAAAACCGTTGCTATCATTCCTTCAGGTCCAAGTTGATTGAATAGAGGCAGTTGTAACACCCCAAAATTTGTCCTATCTTTTTCTAACCTTAATTGGCTTGTGTTTCTCTTTTATTTGTGTTTTCATTAGGTCATAACTTTGCATCCTTTCATTTGCATTGAGCTCCTAAGGCATGGGATCAAGGCATTTTCCTGTGATTTGGGTTTTCCTTATTCAGAGGTAATTTATCTGGCTATTGCACTCGAGTTGAGACAAATGCTGAGTTTCCAACATCATGATTATCTTCTTTATCAAGGCTCATCAGATATCAAGGTCATTTTCTTCATGATTTCTCAAGAGGATCAATGTACACTTAAGTGCAGGATTTTTGGTCAAGATGTCATACCCCAATTTTGCTCCGGCATTTTAATTTTTAAAATTTTCATTCATCTGACTTTATATTTACTTTACATAGCATATCATGCATTTTATCTCGCATAGTGCCAAAAATATCACCCGGAATAATTTATCGGGTTTACATACAGACCAGTCAAATTAAATTTCAACTGTGCGTAACATTAGTGGACAGAAAATTTCAAAATCGAACTCGCAGACGTCAATTATATTAATCTACGTTTCGTGTGGTTTAACTGACGTGTTCGTTTTAATTTTTTTGATCATTTTTTGTTGCATTTTGATCAGTTTGATTGTACAATAATTTAATAGATATTTTTAGTAACATCGACAATAAATTAATTGTACAATAATTTAATTAAAACGTATTTGTCTCAACTTATTAAAAACATTTGCTCCTTCCCTTCATGGACATTGGAGAATTTGATTTTTCTCGTAAAATATATTTCTTACAATTTTTCCTATAAGAGATATTTATTTTTTTTAGATTTATTAAATAATTAATATATTTAATTTATAATATAACTAAATATATTAATTATTTAATTAATTTTAAAAAATGAAATATTTTTTATAAAAAAAAAATATCAAAAATAATATTTTTACATCAAATCCTACACCTACACTGTATTTCACTATTCACCAATACGGTGAACAGTAAAATATATATAAAAAATTAATATTTTAATTTTTTTTTTGAATTTTTAGTTTTTAAAATTAAATAATATTAATATAAAATTACGTGATTAACCAACTTCATATCCTCATTAACTAATTTTTTACTTTTCATTAACTAATTTTTATTTACTATTAAAAATATTTTTAACTCTAAACGTTTATTAACCAACTTAATCACTTCATTAACCAACTTTTTGCATTCCGTTAATCAACTTTATTTTACTACTTTAAACTACTGTTCACGTACACTATTCAGACACTGTTCATATACTGTTTATGCACTGTTCATGTACTGTTCATAAAAATATTTTTTTATTTAATCAAATAGTGTTGTGTATGTATGGGGTGTACCATTGTGGTGTAGAAATAGCATTCCTGAAAAAATATAGGGAGTATTAGATATGTATTGACGACAAACGTTACGCAGCCAATACCGAAGAAGCCCTGAAGTAAGAGATTGATGATAAGCAATTTTAAATCGTCATTTTAAAATTTGTTATTAAAATGAGCTGAATTGATAAGAACGTGTATAAATATTTTGTTGGTTTGTAACAATTCATATGTCACCTAAACTTCAAAATAAAATAAAAACTTTTAGTTTTTGCTTGCGAGGTTGTTTTTGGAGTATTTTAGAGAGAACGGTTTAAAAAGATTCTCCAATTAAAAGATTTAATCCTCATCAGAGCTTACGTCCGCCCCAACAAATTGAAAGCATGGCAGTGGTCCGGATCAACCTATCCTAAATTTTAGAACACATTAAACTTTTAATAAATAATCTTGCTATTTTGATTTCTAATAATCCACTAAAGTTTTCCAAACAAACGAATCGTTGGACGAGCCTTGTCATGCTAATCTTAAACCTTATTTTAGATTAAGAATGTTCCAACAACTTTCAACCGTGAGCTTACAAGGAAAAACATGTTGTGCGCAGTACATAAACATAAACATATGGAGGATACTTGTTTATATAACTTCTTAACGACTTTTTAATTTAAAATAATTTGTTAGTGGGGACTAATGACATGATTTCAACCAAACGAAGTTTAAAATTAAAACATCGCAGCCTTGTTTGATTTTTATTTGGTGGGGATGCCAAAGAATGAAGTGTACAATTTAAGCCACATACTTTTATAAAGATTTCTTGTGATTTGGGTAGGTGGCAATTGGTGAGGGTCTTAGGGATACCTTTACAAATAATTCAAAGCGTTTAAGTAGTCTTACATTTTCTTTTGTTGAAATTTAGAACTTAACAAACACCATATATATTACAAAAACTCATTTGCTAACTTCACAATAAAACCTTTTTTTAAAACTCTAGATTAACAAATTCTTCAAACAAAAAATCATAATCACAATATTAAGCTCGTACTCCAGCAATAAAGTTGATCCAAGTTACACTATAATTGCAACGTAGAGAAGTGTAATAGAATATATCAGAGTGAAATTAAAATATAAATTTTATTCTATTATTTAGTTATTTTATTAAAAATATTTCATTCTATCATATACACTATAAATTGAATAAAATAAAAATTAAAAAATAAAATAAAATAAAATAAAATATATTATATTCCATTTCATTTATTATTTACAAATTTAAACATTAAAATTATATTAATTACCACTCCACTTCATTCTATTAAATATGGAAAGTTGCATTTATTTTATACTATTGTTTTTACTAAACTTTTAAACTTTTATATGTATGAATTTTGCTAAACTTGTATATGTATGAAATATTAATATTCTTAAAACAGTGGATATAACTTCATAGTCTAAACTAGCCAATTACCCATGCTAATTATGAAATATTAATATTCTTAAAATTGTTATCAAAATATAAAATAAATAATATTTTAAATTTATTAAAAAATATATAATATAATATTAATTCATATAAAAAATCATAAAATAACTAGTTTTCAGTTTATTTTTATGGTTATCAGTAATAACTTTTTAAGTTTTTAAAACATAGCGATATTTTGTAAATTGTTTTTATAAAATAAAAAAATTATAAACTAGTGATAATATTTATCTCATGTATAATATGTTTCAACATTTTTTAATGACTGTTTTAAAAATTAACTTGATAAAATTGAAGTGTGACCTATTTAAGAGTTGTTAATATTCAATTCATCCATCTCATATTGGGTGAATTTGAAAAAATATTACAGAATATCATTTAAATGTGTTTTATTATTATTTTAAAAAAATGATGATAGAGTTTGTGATTTTAGTTTAAATATTATTTAAAGGTGATTTTAATTTGTATGAACTTTATTTAAATAGTACTTCTCAAAAAATTTCAAGAGTCATTAATATGATAAAAATAATAATTTAACTTTTAATAAATATACAATACGAAGACTTAATAAACAGAAGCATTGTGGCTCAATTGCTAAGATTATCTGTCATAATATCTAAGGTTATGGAATCAATTTTTCATTAGTCTACAATTCTATTTACATCACTATAATTGTTGACTAATTCTATTACAAGTTCCGGGAGAAAATTTATTTTATTTTTAGATTTTTCTCATATGATAGAGGATAACATTATCCATTATATTTATTCTCAATTTTGTTTACGATGTTAAAAAAAAACTTCAATTTTAACTCATCTTTTAAAGTTTAGGTTCAAATCCCCATTAGTTTGATATTATATTTTTTAAATTAAATATGTATTACTTTTATTAGTTTTAATAAGTATATAAGTTTAAAATAATTTAAAATAAAAAATATATAACAAATGGAAGCAACCACATTATTTTAAAAGTGAAAATTACATAACAAAATGTTGTAATGTTATATAGGGCCGAGTTTTTTGTTAACAGTATAGTTAATATATTAAAATTATTTTTCTTTTTTTTATAAATATAATAAAAATATATTTTATTTTTCTTGTTTTTATTTGATGATATTACAAAAAAAATTTAATTTAAACTAATTTTTTAATAATAAATATTTGTCTAATCACTACAAAAAAATATTACAATTTTTCGAATTGGTATTCACGTCACTAAGTTAAAAATCATACTACTAAACAAGATTTGTCGTGGACAGAGCACGTCAGAAAAACAACTGTGAAAAAAAATTTCAATGTGAAATTCACGTCACTAATTTGTGACATGAAATTTACGCCACAAACTACCAAATTAATTGAAAAAATTCTCACGTGAAATGCACGTCATTAATTAGTGACGTGAATTTCACGTCGCAAATCACCTTTTCCAAACTCCCTGCATCGCGCACTGTATGTCAATATTAAAAGGTTCCTACATAATTCTCATGTCACTAATTAGTGACATAGTTTTCATGTCATAAATTAAAAGCTGTTTTAAATTTAGTAACTTTATTTTCACTTCACTGTTCTAAAAAAATGCTTTTTAATAAAAATACTTCTATTTAATAATTGAGTTTAATAAAAATATTTTTTTAAAAATATTAATTTTACAATTCTGTTATTTAAAAATATTTTAAAAATCTGTTTTTTCTAATTTCTTTATAATTTCTGTTAATAAACCACAAAAATATAGAAAATTCTGTTTTTTTAAATTATAAATTCTTCTGTTTTTAAAATATAATATGTATTCTGTTTTTAATAAAAATAAAATATTTTAAAAAAAAATTATTTTTACACAACAACAATCAATACAACCAAATAAATAATCTTATAAAACCTAAATAATTTCATACATAATCAATAAATTCTATTTTTATACAACAACATCCAACCAACTTTCATATACAATTTTATTCGTATAAATCTGAAAAGTAAATAATTTAATATACAAAAATACCTCAATGGAGCAACAATAAAGTTTGAATCTTGATGAGCTCCTCTTGAATTCTCCAAATATTATTCTTTTAACAAAAAAATAAATAATAAATAATAATTAGAAAATATTAAAATAAAATGTAAAACGAAAATAAAAATAAAAAGAATAAAAAATAGTGAAGAAAACATAAATCATACCTTTAACTTCAAATGAAAACTTGTTAAAAATGATATAGTGAAATGAACTCAAGGGTTGAAGGCACGAAGAAGAGAGAAATCAGAAGGAAGGAGAGTCTGGAAAGAAATGAAGCAACAAAAGCATGAAGAGTTCTGGAGAATTGGGAGTATATATAGTGAGTTTTGTGACATGGTAATCATGTGGGAAAGTACCCACGTAAATATCACATCGGAACATTACTAATATTTATTACCAGTTAATGCATTCAATGATAATATTAAAAAAAAAAGGCAAAAAAAAAAGGCAAAAAAAAAATCCTAGTATTTGTGACGTGATAAACACTTTCCTAGTATTTATTACCTTTTAGAACACAACCAATACACCCAACGGTAAAAAAAAAATAAAAGGCCAAAATAATTCAAAATTAACTTCCACGGTCAAATTAATATTCATTATGTCCCAATTGTAAAAACAAAATTCAGGTCAAAATTAATTATTACCAATTAGCGACGTGGGATTCACGTCGGAACTTTCTCGCGTGTTTTTCACGCCGGAAAGTGCAAGATATTTCCTACTTTTTTTTTCCTTCTGTTTTTGAATTTCATTTTCCCACGTGGGTACCACGCCACAAATGAAATTTTGGAAAAATTAGAATTTCCCTCCCACGTGAAACCTAATATTTTGATTTTAAAGTTTTAATTTTTGTGTTGCGACGTGGGTTTCACGTCAGAACTAAATTTTTTAAAAAGTAAATCAGAACTCACCATTACGAATCTTGAATTTGTTGTGTAATAAAATAATATAGTGGCGTGGTATACACGTCGCAACGTCTATTTTTTTCCCACATAATTACCACGTCACTAAATCAAATAACAAATTGCATGTTTTCTTGTAATGAATATATATTCTTATAATGACCTAAAATTTTTAGTGACTTATTTTTTCAAAAGGATACGGTTAAAACTTATCGTAAGTGTATTTAATAAAATATTAAAATATTATTATTATTATTATTATTATTATTATTATTATTATTATTATTATTATTATTATAACATAACTCGTTTCCATAAAATTATTGTGTAAAAGAGTGTGAAAAAATTTATAGTTACTGTAATATAATTCTTTTCCACATTAATAAAAAAAAAATTATATTTACTTTAAAAGACGATACCATTTATTTTTTTATATAAAATTATAATTATACGTTTGAAAAGATATGTAATTTAAAATAAAACAAATGAGTTTGATAAATATTTAATATTCTTCTTGTGATCACGTGAAACAACACACTATTTTTACTTCATCTCTTCAAATTCAATGTACCTAACATGTTGATTGTAATGAGTCAATCTTCTATCATCCATATCAAATCAAACAAAACATATAGTATAATATTATAAAACAAATCATAGAAAACATAACAGCTTAAGATGAATCAAATGTTAGAAATTTGAGTATGATAATCCTAGATAACTTCGAGGAATCGTGTTCGTACACTTTCCGAACAAAGTATTTCGACCTATTATTTGCATGGGTTCACGAAATCTTTGTGGGGATAATTCTTGAAGAACAATCTGCTTTTGCCAATAGAGAACAGATCAGGAATGTAGAGAGAAAGTATGATTTTTGTTTTTTGTATGTTAAAACAGAGGCCAAATGACTCCTTATATAGGAGATTAATAATAGAGACCGAAAAGACACAACTGTTCAAAAATTTCGAACGGGTTCAATTGTTCAGAAAACTTTCGAACGGGTTCAACTGTTCAGAAACGACAAAACTCCCAGCTAGGGGCTCTGCCCCTTGGAACCCCACGGGGCGCTGCCCCGCACCCCTCCAGGGGCTTCGCCCCTTGGAACCTCTTTTCAATTATTCACATTCAATTACACGTTGGCTCGACGAGCGTGCACTCCGCACTACCCTAACTCGTTTCCAAGCTTAACGCATAATTGCATCGCCCTACAATAAATCACATTACTACTAAAATACATTGATGATACTAAAATCACCAACAAATCCCCCCTCCCCCATTTTAGTGTAATCCTTGATTTACTCCATATATACAATAATATATACAAGGGTATAATACACAGGTATAACAATCAAACAAATGCATAGATGAAAATGTCTTATGATTGAATTTTCATCTTAATACAAGTACACATTCCAAATACTCGAAAATCAGGGTATCATAGCGTTTGAACCCGTCAATCCATTTGAATATCTGAAGATATAGTACACATATGTTTCTTACAATACTCTACTATTCATACTTGACACTTTACAAGCCATGTGTCCTTATCCATTAATAAGCATATAGGAAGCCAAGTCCAAGCTTCTTGAAGCGACAAAACTTCATGCTCACATAGGTGATCCTTTTAATCTTGCACCTGCATTTGCAATTTTCCAAAAGAACCATTAAGAAGATATACTTCAACCTAGCCATCACTTGCAGGTCTGAGCACATACCTTGGGAAGATAAACATAATTGCTCCAATCTCTGACTATGATCTTTCCACATTGAATTCTGCTTCTAACATTGTATTAGAAGGGAATTAGGTATACCACAACTAATAAATTTAAATGGACTTTAATCCCATTCAAATTACCGACTTCTTCACTAAGTCTCTAGCTAACCCCTTCATCAAGTGGTCAGCTAAGTTTTGTTGCGACCAAACAAACTCAATAAATATCACCCCATTTATGATTAATTCCATAATCATACTATGTCTAACACCCAAATGTCTAGACTTTCCATTATATATTTGACTATAAGCTTTAGCCAATGTGGCAGTACTATTACAACGGATAGAAATTAGTGATATTGGTTTAGGCCATATCGGAATCTCATATACCAAGTTCCTTAGCCATTCTGCTTCTTTACCAGCAGCAGCTAATGCTACAAACTCAGATTCCATTGTGGAACCAGTTATACATGTTTGCTTCTTAGAAGCCCACGAGATGACACCTCCCCCAAGCAAGAACGCCCATCCACTTGTAGAGGATGAATCTTCAGCATTATTTATCCAACTAGCATCTGAATAACCCTCTACCACTGAAGGAAATCCCATATATGACAATCCATAATTCATAGTACCCTTCAAGTACTTGAATACCTAGTTATCACATGCCAATGATGTCTACTAGGATTACTAGTAAATCTGCTCAACTTTCCAACCGCATAAGCAATATCCGGTCTAGTGCTAATCATAGCATACATCAAAGAGCCTATAGCTCTTGAATATTCGAGTTGATCCACAAGTTTACCTGTATTTGGCATAAGCTTTTCTCTCGGATCCATGGGAGTACTTACTGGAGAACAACTTTCATAATTGAACTTCTTGAGTATTTTCTCAATGTAATGAGATTGCGTAATTACAATCCCCTTATTCTCCCGTTTAATCTTGATACCAATAATAACGTCCGTTTCTCCCATATCCTTCATGGAGAACTTTGATGACAAACAATTCTTCGTTTTATCAATTTGATTTTGGTCGGTGCCAAAGATCAACATGTCATCAACATATAGACAAATGAAAACTCCTTTACTGGGTGTATTAAATTTGCTATATACACATTTGTCAGCTTGGTTTAGAATGAAACCATTAGACAAAACAACCTCATCAAACTTTTGATGACACTGTTTCAGAGCTTGTTTCAGCCCATACAACGACTTAACTAGCTTACACACTTTATGCTCATTACCAGGCATTACAAATCCTTCAGGTTGCTTCATATACACTTCTTCTTCTAAATCACCATTCAGAAATGTTGTTTTGACATCCATTTGATGAATCACTAGATTATGAATAGCCGCCAAGGCAATCAACAATCTAATAGTAGTGATACGGGCAACTGGAGCATAGGTATCGAAATAATCAATCCCTTCCTTTTGTCTGAAGCCTTGGATAACTAATCTAGCTTTAAACTTGTCAATTGTACCATCGACTTTCATCTTCTTTTTGAAGATCCATTTGCAACCCAATGGTTTACAGCCTGGTGATAAATCAGATAATACCCAAGTATTATTTTCCATGATAGAACCAATCTCTTCATCAATTGCTTCTTTCCAAAAAACAGAATCTCGAGATTTCACAACTTCATCATACGTTCTTGGATCCTCATCTATACTATAGCAATAATAATATTGAGCATCAATCTGATCCTTTGATCCCTCAGATATAGTTGAAAATCAGATCCATAAGATCTAGGTTTTCTGGCTCTTTTGCTCCTACGGGGTTCAACTGTCTCACTTGGCACATCATTTGAATGATCATCCCTTAGAGATTCATCTGAATTAGGTATAGATTCCTTTGGTCTAGGTATAGAAGAGAAACAATTCTCATCAAATATGGCATCTCTCGATTCTATAATCGTGTTAATATAAATCGAGTCATTAGGTTCTATAACATAAAACCTATAGGCCTTGGAGTGCTCAGCATATCCAACAAAGATGCAAGCTACACCCTTTTCACCCAAAGTTTTCCTTTTTGGGTCCGGGAGTCTAACCACGGCCCTACAGCCCCAAACACGTAGAAATGTTAAGTTGGGTCGTTTCTTATGCCAAAGTTCATATGGGGTAGTTTTGTTCCTTTTATTAGGAACCCTATTTAACAAATAGCAAGCCGTTAACATAGCTTCTTCCCAAAACCCTTCACTCAAACCAGAGTAAGATAACATGACATTCACCATTTCTTTAAGAACTTTATTTTTCCTTTCAGCCACACCATTTTGTTGAGGTGTATAAGGTGTAGTCTCATGAATGATTCCTACGGATTGGAAAAATACAGGATCATAATATTCACCACCTTTATCTGTACATAATGTTTTAATCAACACATTCTGTTGCACTTCAACTTCAGTTTTATAAACTTTGAATTTATTTAAGGCTTCGTCCTTAGCGTGCAACAAATAAACATAGCAGAATCTAGATGCATCATCTATGAAAGTGACAAAATATTTTTTATGCCCTAATGATGGAGTAGCATGCAAATCACATAAATCACTATGTATTAACTCAAGAATGATAGATTTCCTTGTTATACTTTTAAAAGGTTGCCTAGTGATCTTTGTTAACATGCAAGTTTTACACTTTTTCTACATTTTCATCAAAAACAGGAATTAAATCATCTTTAGACATTTCATGCATTCTTTTATAATGTACATGTCCTAGACGAGCATGCCATAACGATGAATTGATAATATTCAAAGAGGACATAAATACAGAACCAGAATTATTAGGAACTCCATTCAAATTCATCATAAACATACCATTATTATAATATCCAAATCCTACAAACACACCAGACTTCGATAATACATATTTATCGGATTCACACACTTGCTTGTATCCAAGCTTATTTAATACAGGACCAAAAATTAAATTCTTACGTAGTTTAGGAACATACAAAACATTAAACAAAGTAATAATCTTAACAGAACTGAATTCTAGCACCACGTTTCCTTTGCCTTCAACGGGAGCGAAGTGATCATCTCCCATGTAGAGGACAGAACCATCTTCCATTGGAACAAAAGTCTTGAACCAAAAACGATCCTTGCAAATATGTGTTGTGGCGCCAGAGTCAATCCACCATGTGATAGCATCATCCTGCACATAAAATGCTTCAGAATTTAGTGAAACCGAATGTTTAATCAAACTATTCAAATCACGAATTAATTTCTGACCTTGGTTTTCGGATTGGTCCTTAGACCCCTTTTTTGAACCACTTGCATTCGCGTTATCGTGCCTTTTCCGGGATGACAATCCTTCTTGAAGTGGCCTGTTTTGCCACACTTCCAGCATTCTAGTTTCGGTTTCTTGTTAGCACCGAAAATTCCATTTTTGTTCTTGAAATCACGCTTCTTTCCTTTGTTTTTGTTGTTATCGTTCTTACCACCCTCTTCGACCATATTAACCGAGGGTCCAACAATTTCTTTGTCTTTTCCTTTGTCATCCTCCTGCGCTTTTAGAGATTCTTCTATGCGCAAGTGACTTCCAAGTTGGATCAAAGACAATTCGTCTTTTCCATGCTTCAGATTATGTTTGAAATCCTTCCACGAAGGAGGCAACTTGTCTATGATGCTTGAGACAAATATTGTTTCATCCATCTCCAATCTGTGTTGTGTGAACTGTCCAAGGATTCAGAGGAGTTCATTGAATTGTTCCATGACAGACCTCAATTCAACCATTTGGTAATTGTTGAAATCGGTTACCAGGAACTTTTTACTGGATGAGTCCTCTGCCATATACTTGGATTCGAGACAATCCCACAATTCCTTTGTAGATTCCATGTTTTGATAAATATCAAATAAGGGATCAGACATACCGTTAAGAATGTGCCCTCTGCATATGTAGTCTTCGTTCTCCCACTTTGATATGTGTCTCAGATTTTCAACCGTGTCTTCCTCCTGAAGTTCTGGAATTGGTGTAGACAGGACGTACGCTACCTTCAACGTTGTCAACATGAAATGCATCTTCTTCTGCCAACGCCTGAAGTCTTGTCCTTGAAACTTGTCCAATTTTCCGAAATTCATAGTCATCTCCTTGATGGTGCTTCCTCCATCCATGATTATCAGAAAATACTTTGTTCGTTTGTTAGAAATTTGAGTATGATAATCCTGGATAACTTCGAGGAATCGTGTTCGTACACTTTCCGAACAAAGTATTTTGACCCTATTATTTTCCTGGGTTCACGAAATCTTTGTGGGGATAATTCTTGAAGAGCAATATGCTTCTGGCAATAGAGAACAGATCACGAATGTAGAGAGAAAATATGGTTTTTGTTTTTTGTATGTTAAAACTGAGGCCAAATGACTCCTTATATATGAGATTAATAACAGAGACCGAAAAGACACAACTGTTCAAAAATTTCGAACGGGTTCAACAGTTTAGAAAACTTTCGAGCGGGTTCAACTGTTCAGAAACGACAAAACTCCCAGCCAGGGGCTCTGCCCCTTGGAACCCCACGGGGCGCTGCCCCGCACCCCGCCAGGGGCTTCACCCCTTGGAACCCCTTTTTAATTATTCGTATTCAATTACACGTTGGCTCGACGAGCGTGCACTCTGCAATACCTTAATGTTGGTGTAAGCCCTAGAGGCCAATACTTTTTGGTACTTGTATCGGATTATTCGTTTAATAATAAAAGGCATTTCTTTATTATGTTTGTCTTTCAGAATAATAAAGTCCCTAGAATAGTTAGTCTGTTTAATGAAATGTTAAGTGTGACTTAATCATGAGATCCCATTAAACATAAAGACATTATTCTTAAAATATTCGTAGTCAAGCTTTATTGCAAAGTGGGATAACATTAAAAGCATTGAGACTATTATGAAGATAGACTGATGATCACATCTCATGGATCATGGATAAAGAGTTATCAAGTCTTGACATAGGTATAAATATTAGGAGTAATATTTATACCAGATTGACCCGCTATGAGAATACTACATAGTATGTTATGCAAAGTGTCATAAGTTATTCTCATGGTGATAATGGTGTATTACCACCCTTCGACCTGAAACCACTATGGACCCTAGATGTAGAGTCGGGTGCTTTATTGCTGATCAAACATTATCCGTAACTGGATGATCATAAAGACAGTTGATGGGCACTCCACGAAGCATGCTGAGGGACATGAGTGTCCTAGATGGAATTTGCCAATCCTGCATAACAGGAGAAATGTCTAAGGGCCCAATATTGAACTGGACAAGGATGACACAGTGTATGCCTTGTGTTCAATATAGACATAGGGGCAAAAAGGGTAATTGTACAAACATATATTATCACGAAAAAGGTTTTGTCAGATCACATGACATTTTCGTGACTTGGGTAGCAGTGATGTGTTGCAAGATACCGCTTACTGTTTATTATGTTAAATATATAATTTAATATAATTACCAACGTTACGAAATCCTACAGGGTCACACACATAAGGATAGTTTGATGAGAGATAGAGAAATCAAAGGAACACCGTAAGGTACAGTGCACTTAAGTGAAAAATAGAAATTCGGATAATATAAATTATTGTTATTTTATAATGGTTATAAAATAATAATAAAATAAATATATTTATTATAATAATAGTTATTATAATAATATATGGATCATGTGAATTGGGTTTTTAGCCCGCAGCCCACAAGAGAGTTTATAAAAGGAACCCTTGTGATGAAGCTTTCACTTGATGCAATTTCGTTTTTGATTCTCTTTTCTCACTCAAATAATTCCGTTCGTAAGCAGCTAGCACTGTGACCGGAAGCTGTTCGTGTGGACTGAGTAGAGGCGTTGCACTTCATCAACGCTTGTGATCGCTGCATCAAAGATCTGAATCGCCACAAAGAGGTAACGATTCTATCACTGACCATGCTCATTCGTAAGGATCACTAAAGGAAATTGTTTTGTTTTCCGCTGCGTTTAGATCGCAATTTTCCATCACCTAACTCGTTTCCAAGCTTAACGCATAATTGCATCGGCCTACAATAAATCACATTACTACTAAAATATATTGATGATACTAAAATCACCAACATCAAATCCACAAAAATTCTTATTTCATAAATATCTTTATGTGTGAATATGTATACTCTTAAATCTAAATGATCTGTATATAATCAACCCGCTAGTAAGATGTAACACCCATTTTAATTATTTAGTCATTTTATTATTATTTTAAATATTATATGTTGATGTGCCCTTTGGTAGGGTGTATTTGATGATGTTTTGTGGGTGTCCCTGAGATGGGAGGATCATTGGTGGTAATTGGGTGAGTTTATAATAATATAAGAAATAATAGTAATATTGGTGGTGGTATTATTATTATTATTATTATTATTATTATTATTATTATTATTATTATTATTATTATTATTATTATTATTATTATTATTATTATTATTATTATTGTTATTATTGTTATTATTATTATTATAATGATTATTATAATTATTATTATTAGAATTAGTATTGGGAATATTAGTGGTTGGAATAAGTAAAATAAGAAGTGGAAGGGTTATGGGGAAGTTAGAATGGAAATATGAAAAGGCACGATAGAAACCGTGAGAAGGGAAATTGGGAGAATAGAGAAAAGCGAAGAACAAAGAGAAAGGGAAAAGGCTAGGGATGAAGAATCTTGGAGGAATTTATCACCGATCAGAATAATTATCCAGGTAAGGGGGGAGAAACTTGATTGGAATGGTATATATACATGTATAGGGTAGAGGGGATTCCTTAACCCCGTAGGAAAATGTCGATCTATGAAGTTTTATATTGGCATGCGTGTTATTGTTGTTGCTAATGATAAATTGATGCTTGATATTGATGAACTGTTGATTGGTATTGGTGAATTTAGTATATATATATATATATATATATATATATATATATATATATATATATATATATATATATATATATATATATATATATATATATATATATATATATATATATATATATATATATATATATATATATATATATATATTATGGTGATATTAGTGAGATTATATGTTGTTACTGCAGTGTTGATAGTAACTATGAATAGAGTTTTGGTGAGATTTTGTGTTGCTATTGTAGCGTTGGTAATGACCATGATTATAAATTTGGGAAAATTATGTGTTGTTCCCTGTGATGTTGTTAGTGACTCTGGTTAGGACCTTGGTGAGATTCAGAGTAACTCTGAAGTGTAGGTAATGTACCGTAATGTTGGTTCTAGAGTAGGAAGTATATGATAATTGGTAAGTATAATGGTGTGTTTGTGTTTGATGATAACTAGTAATTGATAGCGATGGAGTATAGGTCAATGTTGATGAATTGTTGTTTTTGGTTAATTTGGCGTATAGGCTGGGTTTAAGGTTTTTAGGGAGATTCTGTGTGACCTTTTAAGGCATCGGTAGAATGTTTAAGCGATGACTTTGGGAATAAGATTTAGGAACCGATTTAGTTACGGTAATGTACAAGGTTGGTACTAGAGTAGGCTGAGAATTTGAGTTGAGATGATAAGTTTGATTTGGCCTAGAATAGTACTGCAGAACTGTGGGGAAGTTGGTGAATCGCAGCATTCGCTGGGCTTCGCCTGGCGAGTGTTGGCGAAGCTTCGCCTAGCGAATGCCAGCGAGCGTAGCAGAACCAGAATGTTACTTTGGTGATGTTTGGCCTTGAGCATTGGTCTGGGGTGATCTTTCTGGCCTTGATGCATTGTAAGGATGATGAGTGTGGGATCTAACCTGTGTACTGGGTGATAGTACTCATTTCCCTTAATATTGTTGGTGGACAATTAGTTAACGTATATGTATGTAGTGATCAGTAGGATCGTGTGTTCCCGGGTGTTGGGATGTGGTTATATATGGTGTTATAGTATGAATTTGTTTACTATCTGATTGATTTATATGGTGTTGGTGTAATATATCTACACATATATGCATTGATGTATGATGATATGATCAGGAGGATCGTGTGCACTTAGTGTGCCTAAATATGATAGTATGCATTGGTGTGTGCATATCATGGTGTTTTGGTGGGATGAATCATGTCTCAGGAGGAGCGTAAGTGATTCATCCACACTCCTTTGTGGAGAATGGTGGGGGATAGATCATGTCTCAGGAGGAGCGTAAGTGATCTATCCAGGTTCGATTGAATGAACCAATGAGTCGGTACCGCATGCATGGTGTTGAGTTGCATATTTGCATTATAATATGTTATATTGTAATTTGAACAGTAGGTTCGTTATATGGAGTTGTTGGGGTGAATATTGGTGTGTTGGTGTGTTTTACTACCTTGTTTACATGTATTGCATTACCAATATATTTTTGATCATGTTTTCTCACCCCTTGATTGTTGTTGTATCGGTGCTTCTCCGGAAGTACATATAATCCAGGTACTTAGATAGCTTGGATGGTGGTGTGCCAGTCGAGTCTAGGATGCTCTGATACGTAACACGGGATATGGGTGTTTTAATTGTTTTATGTCAAACTTGTTGTAATCCTGTGACGTATCACTTTTTTTGTGAATTATAATAATAAAGATTTTATGAAATTTGGCGGATGGCCGAGAATGTTGGAATAATGTTTTCCGCTGTATTATTTTTGAGAATAATTAATAAAGTATTTTTATAAAAATTTGGTGATGTGATATCCCACTATTTTGGTGAAAACTATGATGTTTATTTATAATGTTTATATTTTATTTAATTTGGGATGTGGGGTGTTACAATTGGTATCAGAGCAGGTCGGTCCGTCCGGCCAATGTTGTCTAGTGTTGTTGTTCCCTGGTATGCGACATGTGCGTAAAAACACTGTCGATACATGTTGTTGGTTAAGTTTATCGGTAGAAGTGGAATGATTCCAGTGGGGGAGAAGTTGTATTTCTCCGGAAAGCTACAATTTGGTGGCTTATGGTGTTGAGGAATGATATAATAGTTGGTAAAGATGGTTTGTACCCCATCATGATTTCGGCTGTCTATTAACAAATTGAGGAACTGATCACCCTTAATCTCTTGTTAATACTGGACGAGATTGTGTTGGATGGGATAGACGCGTCTTGCAAGCTTGGGTGGCGTGAGCAGTGAATAGTCTTGAGTTAAGCTAAGTGCTTAAGGGATTATTTTGAGGAATTTGGCGTAAGACGGTGTTGAAGTGTCTATTTTGACTGAAACTTGGAATGAGAAGGAAAGTGAGAAAAATTGGGATTTGTCAATTATTTGCGATTGCCGGAGGTTTCCGAATGAGGTAGGTGATTTACTATCGGAGTGTGAAGTAAAGCTCACACGTTGACTTTGTTGTTGGAACGAGTCCGATATTAGTGACTCCATATGGTGTGTTTTCTTTGGGATTGGAGAAGTTGAAGAGTCAACTTGAAGACCTTCTAGGAGAGTGGTTCTTTTGTTTGAGTGTGCTACTGTAATGTGCACCAATTTTGTTGGTTAGACAGATAGAAGGTTTTGTGAAGCTTTGGGTGAACTATAGATAAGTGAACAGGGTGACTATCAAGGATAGGTGTTCGCTTCCAAGAGTTAATGATTTGATGGAACAATTGATCGAGGGATGTGAGTCCCTTGGTCATGTGATCTTGAGTAGAGTTCTTGTGGTGGATGGGACGAAGGTCAAAAGTTCTATCATATTAGGAGGCTCAAAGATCTGCTGTTGAGATTGGAAGTAATCGAGTTTTAAATTATTCATAGATTTAAAATGTGTTGGATGGCTTCCTAAGTATAAAATTGTTGTTGTACGTTAAATTCTGAGATCGCAGTTTTTTACGGAATCGAAATCGGACACTCAGAAGTCGGGTAACGGTCGAAAAGAGGATTTTGGGACTGTCATGTTCGCCTGGCGAGCATACTGGCGAACGTCCATATTCGCTGCGGTGTTCGCCTGGCGAAGGGGTCATGGGCAGAAAATGTTATTCTGGTGTTTTTGCCGTAACGGGAGAACCGTAACTCGGAATGACGCGCGGTTCAAAGCGTTGGAAAGCTATTCAAATTATCTATGAGATGGTGAAGTATTGACATAGATTTAAGCTATTTATTGATGAAGTGTGTTTGAATGTTGTGGTAAGGACGGGCGGTACGGTATGTGTTCCTGCTATAACTCACAACTTGTTTGTCCACTTGGCATGGGATCTTCTTTAATTATTTATATAAGGCAATGGTTGTGTTAATAAATGATATTTTAAGGTATTCGAAGAGTATAGAGGATTATGTTGAGCATAAGGAACTGGAGTTATCAGTGTTGGAAAAATAGCGGTGATATACTTCCGTAAGGAAAGTTCTGCCGAATCCGATAGAACTAATTGTGGTGTTTGTGATGCTTGTTGATATAATTAGGAGATTTGCTAAAGACAACTTCAGCGAGTTTCAATTATGCAAAAGGCAACTTGAAGTGTATAAGAGAAATCATCCGACCAGTGATTTAGAGGTTGTTACTATTGTGATTGTACCGGAGTCGGAGTTTTCAAAAGTTCAGACTGAGATCGGAGATGTTTGGTGATCTTAAGAGTTTAAGGTGTTTGTTTAATTTGAACAAGACGAATATGAGGCATAGGAAATAATTGGGACTTCGAAAAGAGTACGACTTCGAGTTGAATTACCATTCGGGTAAAGTGGACATGGTAGATGATGCAGTGAGTTAGAAATATTTGCATATACCGAAGATGATGGTGAAAAGAGTTAGAACTAATTGAGCAATTTCATAATATGAGTTTTGTGAGTAAGGAGACTTCTTATGGAGTTAAACTTTTATTATTAAGATCTGACTAGTGATATCCTTGAGCAGAATCGAGAAAGTCAGAAACTTGGGTTGAGTAGTGAATTAGTTGAAATTGATAAATTAGGGTCGAAGAGTGGATTGTCGGGTTTTTGGAAATAATACCATGATGTGTTATGATAGGGTATGTGTACCAGATGTTGTTGAGGGGAGTAGGAGTACTCGTGAAGAAATACATTGAGGTATATGGAGTATCCATCCCGGTGCTATGAAGAAGTAACCGAATTTGAGTAGATTGTTTTGGAGACCATGGATAAGGGGAGGAGTAGTTGAGGTTGAATATGCTGGTTAGAATTGTCGGAATTCGAAGAGTGAACATCAGAGACTGTTGAGTCTGATGCAGCCGTTGAATATTCCAGAGTAGAAACCGGGTAGTATTTTCGCGGAGTTGGTGTTGAGATTTCCAGAGAATTGGAAAGATATAATTTTAATTTGGATTATTGTTAGTGGATTGACTATTCTATGTTGAGGATATATGAGATGCATATTGGCGAAGTGGCGAAGTTGTATGAGATATCGAATATTGTATCAGATGGAAATTTGGGAGTTATGTTGAGATTTTGGGGGAGTTGCGGATGCTCCGGGTATTAAGATGAGGTTGAATTTTGCCTGTCACCCGCAGAGGGATGGACAATGAAAGAGGACTATCTAGACTTTAGAGAATTTGTGGAGCATTAGTATGTTGGATAAAGGTGGATCGTGGGATGATTAATTATCGTTGATTGAGTTACCTATAATAACGGTTACCATCCTAGTGTCGGAATGACATTATATGTGGCTTGGTGAGATAGGGAGTGTAGGACTCTCCTGTGTTGAAATAAATCGAGTGAGAGTGTTGTACTCAGACTTGAAAATTATGCTTGAGATGGCTGAGAAGATCGAGAGGATCCGAGGCAATATGTGTTTTGAGAGTCACGCCAGTGACTGGTGTTGGTCGAGCTTCGAAATCTCAAAAGTTCGCACCGTGTTCTGTAGTTGTATCAGAGTGGCGCAGCGGAGGCATGGGAGGAGTAACATGTTAGACTGTTTTTCCGTTATCGCTGTGAATTGGCATGATATGTTTCATGTGTCTTAGTCGAGAAAGTACATTGAACCAGGTGGATGATGTACAAGTGAAAAATATTCCGATTGTTGAGGCATTGCTAGTTCGTTTTGGCGAGCGAGGAACAACTCCGAAGGGAGGAGATATCTTTGGTGAAAGTAGTATGGGGAGGTGCTGCAGAAGGCAGTGTGACCTGAGAATTGGAATAAAGGATGCGTGGAGCGTATCCGGAATTATTTCCATCAGGTAATTTTCGAGGACGAAAATAATTAAAGTGGGGGAGAGTTGTAACACCCATTTTAATTATTTAGTCATTTTATTATTATTTTAAATATTATATGTTGATGTGCCCTTTGGTAGGGTGTATTTGATGATGTTTGGTGGGTGTCCCTGAGATGGGAGGATCATTGGTGATAATTTGGTGAGTTTATAATAATATAAGAAATAATAGTAATATTGGTGGTGGTATTATTATTATTATTATTATTATTATTATTATTATTATTATTATTATTATTATTATTATTATTATTATTATTATTATTATTATTATTATTATTATTATTATTATTATATTTATGATTATTATAAATATTTGTAGTAATATTATTAATATGGAGAATATAATATTATTATTAATATAGTTATTATATTATTATGATTTTTGGTGTGAATATGATAATATAATGAATAATAGTAATATTGGTGGGGGTATTATTATTATTATTATATATTATTATATTTATTAGTATTATTAATATTATTATTATTTTGGTGAGATAATAATATTATTACTATTATTATTATTATTATTATTATTATTATTATTATTATTATTATTATTATTTTGGTGAGATAATAATAATATTATTAGTATTATTATTATTATTATTAATAGTATTAGTATGATTAGTATTATTAATATTAGTAATATTATATTAGTATTATTAATATTAAGATTATTATTATTAATATTATTTTATTATTAGTATTAATATAATTGTTATTATTATCATTAGTATTATTATTATTATAATTATAATTATTGTTGGGTGTATTACTATTATTATTATTATGTTGAATATTACTATAATATTACAATAGTATTATATTATTATTATTATTGTTATTATTGTTATTATTATTATTATTATTATTATTATAATGATTATTATAATTATTATTATTAGAATTAGTATTGGGAATATTAGTGGTTGGAATAAGTAAAATAAGAAGTGGAAGGGTTATGGGAAAGTTAGAATGGAAATATGAAAAGGCACGATAGAAACCGTGAGAAGGGAAATTGGGAGAATAGAGAAAAGCGAAGAACAAAGAGAAAGGGAAAAGGCTAGGGATGAAGAATCTTGGAGGAATTTATCACAGATCAGAATAATTATCCAGGTAAGGGGGGAGAAACTTGATTGGAATGGTATATATACATGTATAGGGTAGAGGGGATTCCTTAACCCCGTAGGAAAATGTCGATCTATGAAGTTTTATATTGGCATGCGTGTTATTGTTGTTGCTAATGATAAATTGATGCTTGATATTGATGAACTGTTGATTGGTATTGGTGAATTTAGTATATATATATATATATATATATATATATATATATATATATATATATATATATATATATATATATATATATATATATATATATATATATATATATATATATATATATATATATATATATATATATATATATATATATATATATATATATATATATATATATATATATATATATATATATATATATATATATATATTATGGTGATATTAGTGAGATTATATGTTGTTACTGCAGTGTTGATAGTAACTATGAATAGAGTTTTGGTGAGATTTTGTGTTGCTATTGTAGCGTTGGTAATGACCATGATTATAAATTTGGGAAAATTATGTGTTGTTCCCTGTGATGTTGTTAGTGACTCTGGTTAGGACCTTGGTGAGATTCAGAGTAACTCTGAAGTGTAGGTAATGTACCGTAATGTTGGTTCTAGAGTAGGAAGTATATGATAATTGGTAAGTATAATGGTGTGTTTGTGTTTGATGATAACTAGTAATTGATAGCGATGGAGTATAGGTCAATTTTGATGAATTGTTGTTTTTGGTTAATTTGGCGTATAGGCTGGGTTTAAGGTTTTTAGGGAGATTCTGTGTGACCTTTTAAGGCATCGGTAGAATGTTTAAGCGATGACTTTGGGAATAAGATTTAGGAACCGATTTAGTTACGGTAATGTACAAGGTTGGTACTAGAGTAGGCTGAGAATTTGAGTTGAGATGATAAGTTTGATTTGGCCTAGAATAGTACTGCAGAACTGTGGGGAAGTTGGTGAATCGCAGCATTCGCTGGGCTTCGCCTGGCGAGTGTTGGCGAAGCTTCGCCTAGCGAATGCCAGCGAGCGTAGCAGAACCAGAATGTTACTTTGGTGATGTTTGGCCTTGAGCATTTGTCTGGGGTGATCTTTCTGGCCCTGATGCATTGTAAGGATGATGAGTGTGGGATCTAACCTGTGTACTGGGTGATAGTACTCATTTCTCTTAATATTGTTGGTGGACAATTAGTTAACGTATATGTATGTAGTGATCAGTAGGATCGTGTGTTCTCGGGTGTTGGGATGTGGTTATATATGGTGTTATAGTATGAATTTGTTTACTATCTGATTGATTTATATGGTGTTGGTGTAATATATCTACACATATATGCATTGATGTATGATGATATGATCAGGAGGATCGTGTGCACTTAGTGTGCCTAAATATGATAGTATGCATTGGTGTGTGCATATCATGGTGTTTTGGTGGGATGAATCATGTCTCAGGAGGAGCGTAAGTGATTCATCCGTACTCCTTTGTGGAGAATGGTGGGGGATAGATCATGTCTCAGGAGGAGCGTAAGTGATCTATCCAGGTTCGATTGAATGAACCAATGAGTCGGTACCGCATGCATGGTGTTGAGTTGCATATTTGCATTATAATATGTTATATTGTAATTTGAACAGTAGGTTCGTTATATGGAGTTGTTGGGGTGAATATTAGTGTGTTGGTGTGTTTTACTACCTTGTTTACATATATTGCATTACCAATATATTTTTGATCATGTTTTCTCACCCTTGGTTGTTGTTGTGTCGGTGCTTCTCCAGAAGTACAGATAATCCAGGTACTTAGATAGCTTGGATGGTGGTGTGCCAGTCGAGTCTAGGATGCTCTGATACGTAACACGGGATATGGGTGTTTTAATTGTTTTATGTCAAACTTGTTGTAATCCAGTGACGTATCACTTTTTTTGTGAATTATAATAATAAAGATTTTATGAAATTTGGCGGATGGCCGAGAATGTTGGAATAATGTTTTCCGCTGTATTAATTTTGAGAATAATTAATAAAGTATTTTTATAAAAATTTGGTGATGTGATATCCCACTATTTTGGTGAAAACTCTAATGTTTATTTATAATGTTTATATTTTATTTAATTTGGGAAGTGGGGTGTTACATAAGACACCACACAGAACTCATCTCACATCAATGAGGAAAATAACCCGCCACAAAGGAAATCCGCCACAAAGACAACCCGCCACAAAGACAAACAATACATATGCCATGAAATGATGATGCAAGTGCAAATTTTGTCACTTAGACAACTTCCGCTGTTGGAAATTAATGAACAATTAATGCCCATGGGTGTGTTTAAATATGGCAAAGTTAAATAGGATAAAAGTTCTCCATAAACAAAAAGTGGAAATTTCCTTCAAATATGTCTGAAAGAATATTGGTCAGTTTTTGCACTAAACATCCACCAGTGCAATTTGCCTTCAAATTTGTCTGAATGAATTTTGGTTCGTTTTTGCATAAAATCCACCACTGGAAGTTGCCGTTAAATTTTTCTCGGATTACTGAAAGTTTGAATTTCAAATTCAAAATATACCACAGTTCATGAAGTGGTGCATAATGTAACTATAGGCGAACTATTGTATCTTATCCTGAATATGTGTTGTTTCATCAAGGGTCGCAACCTTGTGAAACAACACATGCATGACATATAAATACCTCATTTGGAATTCAGAAATTAAATCACAAATCAAATATCTTCTTGTACAAAATTCTAAACACTCTTCGCTACATAGTCGAGTTTTCGTCGGTCTCGCGCAAATTCGATATAAGCCTGAATTATCCTGAGTATTCTTGCGTTTCAACTCTAAGACATTTGAGAGTGGTTGAAATACTTTTAAGAAAATTGATTTCGTTCACGATTCTAACATCGATTCATTCGGTTTATATTAATTTTCTAACAATCTTAAAAGTATTTTAAATAATGACAACGAAGTTTTCGTATCAAAAATCAAGAATAATAAATTTGGATATGTTTTTAGGATTATTCATAGAAATTAGAAGTGTGTGAAAATCATGATATTAAAAAATTTTAAATATGAATTTTTTTTCAACAATTGATATTAGAGAAATGTTTTTCATATTATAAATTTCCGATAATTAATGATTAATTTATATATCAACGTGTTTCTGTTACTATACATATTGTGTCTTAATGCTATATACTGGTATTGTGTAATGTGTAATATTTCTATGCATATTGTGTCTTAATGCTAATGTTACGTACTTACTGTATAAAGTACTGAAATTGAATTGAAATAAATTAACTTAATATATTTGTATTACGGTACGACGTGCATCGCAAAATGATTTATAGGATGCCTTTATATGTATATATCATGAATTGGTGTGGTACAGTAATACGAAAACGATGCATTGTTTCAATCATATATTATGGAAAGTAATTTGAAACAAGTGCATAATGAAAATGTAGTATTAGAAAGTAATCATGATAAAGATATACTATAATTGACAATTTTATTTATATATGCAAAGTGAGCAATTATTTTCACATGTCCATCAATATAAGATTATGTAAATATACAACGTTTGGAAAATATTTAGTATGCATGATATGAAAATGAATATTGTGAACAGTACCAATTATATATTTACTTATATTACGTACCCATCAATTTCCATTCATAAGTGGTTTATTCAAACAGTGTTGGAAATTGTATGGAAATTGAAAGACATGAAAATTAGTCAAATCTATTTACGTTTCTAATTTTAATTTATACAGTTTAATAAATGATGCTATTTTAATTTATTGCTGAATTTTGAATAAAATGATACATTTATAATTTCAAATTATAATTGAAAATTTGACTCAGATCATATGTAAATTGTTTGTGTTTAACAAAATTTATAAGGTATATAAAAATTATCTAAAAGTTAATCATGACTTATATAGATTTTTTGAATTTTGAGATGTTGAATTTTTAAAACCTTCTCACGGAAAATAAGAAATTCAAGATTCTCACAATTGAAGAATCTTATGAGAAAGGTTTTCAACGGATTATTGAAACATAAATCGAAAGTTCTTCATGGATTGATGGAAAACAATTTAAACTTAGAATAGACAAGAGAGTCCGAAAGACTAAGGATCAAGGACCGAACAAAATTGATTATCAATTTAGTTTTTTTATCTAGTAAAAGAAAATAGTGAGAATTTTGTTCATAAGGTTCTTATTCTTCAAGTGGGAGACGATCCTAAAACTTATAAGGAGGCAGTAGTTTCAAAGGACTCCACTTTTTGGAAGGATGATAAATCCAAGACAAAGTGGATTCAACAATGTCAAACTAGACTTGAGAAATTGTCGATCTATCTAAAGGATCAAGATTTATTGGATGCAAGTGAGTGTTTAGAAGGAAGTATCATAGTGATGATACACTAAACACCTACAATGATAGATTAATATCCAAGGGCTTTAGACAAAAAGAAGGTTTTGATTATTTTGACACATATGCACTAGAAGCAAGCATAACAAAAATTAAAGTTTTGTTTGCATTAACTTCCTTGCATGACCTTATAATTCAAGAAATAGATGTCAAAACAACATTCCTAAATAGAGATCTCGATGAGGAGATTTACATGGAGCAACCAGAAGGTTATGCGCTTCTTGGTAATGAACAAAAGGTGCAGAAGCTTGCCGAATCCTTGTATGGATTAAAATAAGCATCGAAACAATGACATCAAAAATTTGACTTTGTCATTGTAAGATTCTCCAATTATGGGGAGACACACAACTTAAAGGGAAACTTTTCAATTATTATAAAAAAAAACAAAGTCAACGAGTTTGTCATCATCAAAAGGGGTGATTGTGAATAATATATCCTATATCCAGTTCATTTTTGATGAAGACAAAGATTATCAAAGAAGAAAAGATCAAAAGTGTCATGCACATCAATGATAAAGTCGATTAGGAAGGTTCAACATATAAATTCAAGTGAAGATTTGAGACAAGTAACTAGAGGTGGCAATTAAATCCATTAAGGCAAAATCCATCCAATTCATCCATCAAAAAATCCATCCAATCCATCCACCACACAAAAAATAAGTTAATGGATTGGATTAAATCCATCCATTTATATGCATGGATTGATTCAATCCATCCAACATATTTTAAGGATCCAATGGATTATTTTTATTTTCGTTAAATTTATTTTTTTAAAATAATTAAAAAACTATATTTTTTTTTTCTGAAATTTTTTTTTTAATTTTTTTGAAAAAAAATCTGTTTTTTTTTTCAGAACAAAAAACTGATTTGTTTTTCGAAAAAAAAAACCGACTTTTTTTTTGGAAAAAAAATCAATTTTTTTTTTCAGAATAAAAAACTGATTTGTTTTTCGAAAAAAAAATAAATTTTTTTCTCGAAAAAAAAAAATTTCTCGAAAAAAAAGCAGACTTTTTTTTTGGAAAAAAATCAGTTTTTTTTCAGAATAAAAAACTGATTTGTTTTTCGAAAAAAAAAACCGACTTTTTTTTTTGAAAAAAAAATCAATTTTTTTTTCTGAAAAAAATTGGTTTTTTTTTTCAGAATAAAAAACTGATTTGTTTTTCGAAAAAAAACCGACTTTTTTTTTGGAAAAAAAATCAATTTTTTTTTCTGAAAAATCAATTTTATTTTCAGAATAAAAAACTGATTTGTTTTTCGAAAAAAAATAAAATTTTTTCTCGAAAAAAAAATCGACTTTTTTTTTGGAAAAAAAATCGTTTTTTTTTTCAGAATAAAAAACTAATTTGTTTTTGAAAAAAAAATTTATTTTTACGAAATTAAAAAAAAAGTTGGATGGATGGATATCCATCCATTAAAAATATGTTAATGGATGAATTAGATGGATTTTATTCTTAATAGATGGATCGGATTAGATAATTTTAATAAAATTTTAGTGGATTTTAATGGACTAATGGATTGTTTTAATCCATCCATTAGCAATCCAATCCATATCCATCCAATCCATCCATTTTGCCACCCCTACAAGTAACTAAGGTACTCATTTCAATTTATACTAGTAAGATACTCATGCTCCCGCACGGGTAAATTTAATTGATACGGTATAAAGTATATTTAGATTTATATATAAATTTAAAATAAATTATTTAATTATAAAATAAAGAATAATTATATAAACTTAATTGTACTAAATACGATAAAAAAATAAAAATGAAATTTGTAAAATTGAGAAAAAAAAACGAAAAATATTTGACATTTGAAGAAAGGAATTTGTAAAATAAACATTTTATTCAAATTCAAATAAAAATAATTGTTGATTAAAATAAAATCTATATTGTGCTAGAGAACCGTGAATGAAACATTTTATTTAACTCTTACAAAAATACATAACTAATTTAACTATATAACTTTAAATTATCCAATAACAAAAATTTAGAAAATGCAATGAAAAAAATACATTAAAAACAATTTAACTAAACATTAAAAATACATACAAAATACATAACTAATATAACTATATAGCTTTGTGTCACTTCATAAACATTTTTATATAATAGTGAAAAAAAAAATAGAATCTAACTAATTGTATTCTGTGTCACATCATTAAAAACAATACTCCATTCATTTCAAAATGACTGTTATTTAAGGTTTTTGCACACAGACTAAGAAATCTAATGATATTGTCATAAGACATTGCACTTTTACTAAATTAGTTTTATTAATGTGTTGGAAATAGTGTACAGTGTAATAATTATATGACACAATTAGAAAAATAACAATTATTACTATACTGAAAAGTGAAAATGACATTTATTTTGAAACAAATTTTTTTCCTAAAACGACGGTCATTTTGAAACAGAAAGAGTATATATTTTAGTTTTTTTGGCAAAATCCATCTAGTTGTGGCTCGTGCGACTTTATTAACTATTCCAATCACATGTTTAAAATGAAATAAAATATTTAAATATTATATAAAAATAATTACAAATAAATTTAAACTTGATTTATTAAGTTTTATAACATTTAAATTTGCATATTAAACACGACTAAAAAACATTATTTTTGTTTATATTTGTTTTCACAAGTTTCAAATATAAGTGAGCTCTTAACATGAATTTTTTTTTAAAATAACAATGTTATAATTTTTATTTACCAAACAAATGATAGTTTCAAAAATATTACTAAAATGGCAAGGTTTGGAATAAATCACATTACGATGAATAAAAATATTATATAATATGATGAATAAAAAATCACACTATGCAATGAATGAACCACTGTATGATTAGACGCTACACTGAAGGAATCTCCTTTTTTCACATGTGATCTGCATCCCTACATTTTGCATGCAGACCTACGAGCATCTGCTTTCATACATTAGACGGGACACTGCATTACAATAAATGCCATGTAGCCTGTTTGATTAGACGCTACACTGAAGGAATCTCATTTTTTCACATGTGATCTGCATCCTTTTACAAAAAAGACACTGCATTTACGCATAGCTGAAGCCAAGTGTCAACCATGCACTCACACCACACATATGTCACGCCAAGTTCTCAGCATGCACTCACACAACACATATGTCACGCCAAGTGCTCAGCATGCACCCACACAACACATATGTCACGCCAAGTGCTCAACATGCACCCACACAACACATATCTCATCACAAGTGCTCAGCATGCACTCACACAACACATATCTCTTCACAAGTGTCAAGCATGCACTTAAACCATATCCACTCTTGGAATATAAATATGGGGTATTTACCCATCAAATTCTACTCACACTTAAAGTCTCCTACTCTCTTACTCTCCTACTCCAAACTCGCAAACTCTCAAAGTCTGAAACTCTTAAACTTTCAAACTCCCAACTCTCGACAATGTCTGTACTAACCATGGGTGATTCTCATAGAGGGACGGCTGAAAACATCGCCGAGTTTGTAAGTCCTTTTGTTCATGTCTATGTTTTACCATTTTGTCCAAAAAAACTATAGTAATTTTGTCTAAAAAAACTATAGTAATTTTACTTCATTATTTTGCAGGATGTATCAAGGTTTCGGTGTCGTGTGCATGATTACATACCACACGACCCCCTCATTACAAACTATCTTATACATTGTGGGTTTGGGCATGTGATCGAAATCAAATCTTATTCCCTTGACACAAAATTTATTCTAGCGTTGTTAGAACGCTGGAGACCGGAGACACATACATTTCACCTTCCTTGTGGTGAGTGTACTGTGACTCTCCAGGACGTTTATATGTTGCTCGGCCTACACATTGATGGTAAGACCGTCAACGGCAAAGTTGGTGTCCCTGACCGACTTTGTGAAGATTTATTGGGCGCCCCTCTTTGTGAGGACGGACCTCAGGCGGCAAGCAAGGGCCGCCCGAGGGGTCAGGGTATTAACTTAAAGTACCTGAGAGAACAATACAACGGTATTGTTTTAACGGATGAGAGCACCGAGTATGAGAAAATACTCAAAACTCGGTGCTATATTATGACTTTATTTGGGCACTTTTTATTTCCAGACGGTACTGGAAATACAATTCATACTATGTATTTACCATTATTGCGTAATATCAACAAAGTGTGTGAATATAGCTGGGGATCAGCAGTCCTCGCCCATCTATATAGCGCACTTTGTAAGACATCCAAAAAAAATTCTTGTACTTTTTTTGGTTGTGCCTATCTTTTGCAAGCTTGGGGTTGGTCGAGGATGCCAATGCTTGCTCCAATAAACAGAAATTCTTTTACGTTCTCCTACGCAAAAAAGTAAGTATCTTTTCAACAGTATTTAGCATCTACGTATTCTATTTCAGTTAATAATTTCTAACTTGTGTTTATTTTTTTAGGTGGTCTGTACCCGGGATGAATTATGAGAAATGTCCAAGGCACTCTATAATTCAATACCGCAACTTAATCGACCACCTTGGGCCAAACGATGTAAGCTATTTACCCTAATTTTTTTTAATGTATATGCATAAACTTCACACATCCTGTCTAACCTAATTTTACAACTATATTGTAGTTTGTCTGGATGTCGTACGAGGGTCTCGACTACCAGCCCAACCCCGACGATGCCGCTGTGTGGACAGCAAAGACACCTATAATTAGGTTCACTACGGTGGAGATGCACCAAAGTGATCGGGTGAAACTCCAATTTGGGATGCATCAAGATATTCCAGATGCTCCCGTAGACTTGGGGAAGTGGCATCAAAAACGGGTAGACGCACAGTGGATGGTTGGTGATTGGAAGGAGTTTGCAAAGGAGCTGCGTGTACTTTGGAAAAGAAGAAGGCAATACGTCTTAACCGACAATATTGTGCACGGGGATAGGCCAAGTCTTCAATATATGACTTGGTTTAGTTTTGTCACGACAACCCAGCCTTTCCTGTCCCAGCCAACCTATTTGGCCGATCCAAGGGAACACAGTTCTTCATCATACCCACAAATACCAACAAACACCCCCCATCAACAACAACCACCATACGAAGACCATCAACAACAACCACCATACGAAGACACCCCCAATCCATGCTAACATATACCCCCTATCAACAACAACCACCTTACATGCCACCAATCCAATCCCAGCCTCAACCATCTAACCAGTACAACCCTGATATGTCTTTTGATCCTCCCCCTGCCACCTATATCCCGGACAACTCATTCGACCCTACCCCCTCCAACTACACCTCTAACCACCCACTATTTAACTACCACACCCCACAACAACCAACACACCTAAACCAACCCAACTCCATGTACACTTTCGGACAACCATACCGTCCATACTCCACCCACCCTCCCCGACAATCGTACCAAAACATGGGCATTGGCCTTGACTACGGAACTGCATGTGACATGGGACCTCCCGGCTATTGGGGTCAAATGATGCAAGATCTAGCTGATACGCCGGGGCCGTCCCAACAGAACCCTCCACCACAACTCAACACACAACATCCTGACACACCACAACAACCTCGTCGAAGACCTCGTCGCAACACGTGTCCCCCCCAATGTGGCACCGGTGGTCACTTGGATAGAGCCGATCATTAGGTTTTTTTTTTTGTAATTTTCATTATATTTATATTTTTGTTCGTGTATTTTTAATTACATTATAAATTAATATAATTTCATTTTATTATCACTTTATGCTTACGAATATATTTTAATTATATTAATATTAATTAGATTATAAATTAATATATTTTATGGTTAATAATAATAATAATTAAAATTAAAAAATAATTAAATTTTAAGACTTTAAATATGAAAATGAAAATATATTATATGATAATTAAATTCAAACCCTAAAACACAAACCAATTCGCCAATTGCATGGGCGAAAACCCACAAACAAACCCATTCGCCAAATCAAATGGCGAATCCCTTGAAAAGTGGTTGGCCTAATTCACCAAACCAATTGGAGAATGCACGTTGATTGATTTCCAAACCTTGCCATTTTGATAATATTTTTGAAACTATCATTTGTTTGGTAAATAAAAATTATAACATTGTTATTTTAAAAAAAAATTCCCTTAACATAGTTATCAGAATATTAGCTTATATTAAAGTTGACAATTTCCAATCAAGTATAATAAATCTGTAATAAAAGTGAAAAACAAAAAGTAGTTTTTGATAACTTAGCATAGTTAGGGCATTCTTGTGTTTTAAAGAAAATCTTAAGCATAATACATTTTCAAAGTTAGTTGTCATCTTCAAATATAAAACTTTAACAGAAACAATAATTTCTCAAATCCAAAGTAACCTACTCTTTTACGTATAGAATTTAATAATATAAAGTGAGTAAGATTACGTCATACATAATAACATCTCATCATATAAAATAAGATATTCCAATTACATTAAAGAAGTGGCCACATTTAATTTTGTAGAATGTTTGATTCAATGGTGTTCCACACAAACATAGAAACTACTGCCATTACATTTATACCTGTGATAAATCATGCAAATAGAAATTTCCATTATCTTATTCCAAAAAAAAAAAAATTACATTATCTATCAAGATCGAAAAGGCAAAGTGCCGTGAATAATACGAAATGGAAACTTCAACAAAATTTCGAGATAAATTACCTTCCATTTTTAGATACGAAGGTACTTCAAGGAAAAATGATTGTTCGTCTATGATGTGCCAATGTAAAACATTCCATATCAGCATTAATACATAAAAAATAGCATGGTGTGCTAGTTGTGGAGACTCTGGACTTTAGTTTCTTACTGTCACAAACAATCAAGAGGAATATTTCTCTTACAAGTTTGGCATATGACATAGATTCAGTTATCTGCTTAATAACATTAATTGGTAAAGTGTCTTGATGTATCTGTAACACAAACCAAAGTTTTGTGTCAATATAAACTTATCTCTTTTACAAATATATTGGCTCACCTAACATGAGCACGCTAAAAGGAAATTTTGGTTTCTCTCGGATGAACCAAGGTGCCTTGTATATTTGTACTATTTTTGTTGAATAATCAAAAGAACAGAATTAGATGAATGTCTACGTAATCATCGTAAAATAAGTCACATATAACTCAAAAGGATTTACAAGTTTGTCAATCATTTAGAAACTATGGTATGTGTTTTATCCATAACACTCTATGAAAATAACAAAACAACAAATGTTCAGTTTTATTTTTAAGTATCATATATTTTTTTTAAAATTTTAAATGAGATGAATAAAGTGCAAATTCAATACTTACCTCTAATCCACGCAATGCACCAAAAACAATATTTACCTGCATTAAAAAACACAATTTAAATGACCTAAGATCCAATTTATTTGTTTGGTTCCATTCCAATTTCCACCAATAAGAAGTGAAGCACAACACAAAACTATCTCAGTCAGTTGTAAAGATTTTGAGGTTACTCTCAATGTAACAATTTCACAATTGCAATTTCGACTGCATTTTGTCACTATAAATGTCCAGTGCAGTCACAATTCCAAAAGTCTATATTTCCTTACACATACAGAAGAGAACTTCTGTCATGATCAAAAGGTGAGGATGACAAGCTTATCATCTTGATAGCCTATATGCAGATATTCTCCCTTGATCAAAAGAGTAGAAATTTTCAGCCGCTTGGTTTACTCCCCTTAACCAAGAAACAAAAACGGTAAGCAAAATATAAATCAAATAAGAAAATATAGAAGATAGGAATTATGCTTACAAAGCCAATTAGAATCACATCAAACACAGAGCTCTTATACTTTTTCTTCCAAATGGTTAAAAAATATAAATTCAAAAAAATGAAACAAAAGTATTGAAATCAACCAATTTATTACCTTATCACCTTTTCCTTCAAATGTATAAACACTTTATTAGTTTTGAGAAAATATAAAACATAGATGCTAGCGGCATGTTATAAAAAATATACCCTTTAAGTCTACCGAATCTCATCAGCGTGATAAACAAGTCCCTCACTACAACATGAACAATAACATCTAGTCCTGCAGTGAGCAACATTGGCCAACATCTAGAAAATGATGTTACCTTCAAAGCTGAACCCGCCAAAATGATGTAGCCAGTATTTATCATGAAAAGGTTGACATACTGCAGAGTCCATGTGAGGGAATATATTTTTTTTATCTACAATGAAAATGAGCAACCATCAAAACATACACCAGTTGACGTAGTTTGAAAGTAAATTACCAAACACCTTGATACATAATGATAACATTCTCCCTTTGAATGATACATTTTTAGAAACAAGTGTTCAATGAATACTTGTTACACAAAAGCATTTGAAAATATATGATAAAACCTTAGCATAAGAATCTTGTGCAAACTGCCATGTACATATATATTTTATACATCATATCACGATTCATAATGCATATTTTATCTTACGTGGAGTAAAGACATTCCCCACTGCTAGACCAATCCTAGAGGCTTAGAAATTATTGATGTCACATGCAAAATAACATACAAACTATACAATAATAACTGGCAGATATTGAGTATATGTTGTACATAGACCTATCACTGTCAAGACCTTATAACCATTAAGACTCTTCACGCTACTTTCTGGTAAACTTTCAGGGAACCAATTTTCTTTTAGAACTTTCATGAAACAACAGCTCCAAAAAGCAATGATAAATATTGATAAAATGTGAACAAATAATTCATTTTCCAATATAAGTCATGCTGAAATCAAAGTAAAATCTGTAACATAATCAAACAACGTTTGTCCAAAAAGTGGTGGTGGTAGTTCCACTCTCAATGAAATCACCATCCTATTCAAACTTCTTGGCAGCCAATAAGCCAGCACAAGACAGAAACTTCCACAACATCACTGTCGACTGCAGTGGTGCTGCAAAAGGCACCAGCTTTGATTTGCCAGAAGGCAGGGTCCATGGTGGCGACCTCATGTTTTTCGGAGAAAATCTAAAAAATGCACTTGATGGCATCTGAAGAGTGAGGGAGTAATGTACGGTGACTCTCAAGTTGTATGTAGATTTCACTTTAGGAGATAGAAACCGTTCCGTTCCTATCATGGAATTGTGCATAGGTGTTTGTACTGCATGTATAGTAACTCAGTTATTATTGTTTACGTGTTGATTAGTTGATTATTAGCCATTAGGCTCTTATTCTTTGTAGTGTTTTCTTCATTCTTAAATATTTTGTAAGGTGGCAATTCAAACAATAAGCACATAAATCCACTGCCACAAACAGACTCATAAATCTGTGTATGATGCAAATAATGTATTTTTATAGAGCCGTTATAGCTGCTATTTGAAAACAATGTTTGACAGCAGAATATCCGGAAACATCAACATGCTCCTCAATCCGCCAAAGCAATTATTCGATTCCGAAAACTGATATATATATATATATATATATATATATATATATATATATATATATATATATATATATATATATATATATATATATATATATATATATATATATATATATATATATATATATATATATATATATATATATATATATATATATATATATATATATATATATATATATATATATATATATATATATATATATATATATATATATATATATATATATATATATATATATATATATATATATATATATATATATATATATATATATATATATATATATATATATATATATATATATATATATATATATATATATATATATATGTCATCTAGTTAAAAAAATAGAGAGAAAATGAGATATACCTTCTCTACACCATCATTTTTTCAGAGAATGCAGCTTTGGTGATTTACATCTAATGAATGATTACATCAAAAGGATCTCTGCTATCAAGCTGGCTTGTGTGCCCAAACGAAGAAGTTGCAGCAAAATGAAAGTGTGAATGATGAGTTGTTTCATTATCATTGCCAAGATGCAAAATCTTATATGCCACACCATTATAAGAATTTAGAATCCAATAATAATCACAGGTCAGATCCAACATTTACCGGAATGTTTGTTTTCATGCCAGTACAAGTCATTGCATATTGTCAATATCCAGTTAACTTCGTTGATGTATCCTCAGGGGCTAGCCTCACTGTATAATAAGAAACAACATGATTACCTTCAAAGAAATAAGAGGTTAGAGACATTTAATAAAAAATTTATATCTTCAAAACCAAAGGGAAGAATTGTGCCAGTTATCAGTATACAATGTGTACAATTGTGCCAGTTATCAGTATACAATTGTGCCAGTTATCACCTGAGTAATCAAAACTAAAATACAATGTGTACATGGGAGATAATAAAAATAATTTCATGTTTCCCAACTGGATGTAGAATCAGTTCTTGAGCAAAATATTATGAATGAAAAAAAAACTATGCAATATGAGATACATATATTGAACTGTATCTTTAACTATTTGAGACTGCATCATTAACTATTTGAGACTTCATCAATATCCACCAATTAATAATCCCTGACATTTGAAACCAGGAATCCAAATGTGTATAGTATATAATCTCGTATGAGGTCATGCTTTCGTAATATAGCGAACCCACTCGAGTGTTGTAGCCATCTTTTCCCACACCTTCACATAGTTAATTAAATAAAACTGCTGAGTTATTAAAAGATGAGAAGTAAAAATAAATAGAAAGCATACGACATATACCTTAAGAAATCGGACTCGTAAACCATATGCTGTGAACATGGGAACCTGCATTAAACAAAGTGCAGTTAAAGAAATGTATATATTGCAAACCGTGTCTATCGGTGTAAACTAAAACTAAGTCAACTTAAACCATATATCCAATATCTGATTCTGATTTCCAGATCTCACCAAACCATATCAGAATAAATTTATTCCAAAAATAAATCTCATTCAACTTAGAACTTCCAAAAAAATCAGATCTGAAACTGTGTAACATCATGTAAACTATGACAGACCATTCACTTAAACTCGACATAAAATCAAAATGAAAAGAAAAGGAAAAATCAAAATATATTTTCACCATAAATTAAATCGAGAAAGGAATGAAAGATAATAAAAACTATGAATGAGATAGTGAAAAAGAAACTATTACAAATGAAACCACTACAAAATTTGTAACAAATTAAGAAACTACAGTAAAGATTCAAAAAGGCAGAACCTTTGAGGATGAACATGAGTGAAAACTTCATCAACCGTCGAGCTCGATTTGTGGTCCATGTTGACGGCACAATCTACATAAACAAAAATAAACATGTAAATTCAAAGAGAATACAACCATAGCAGAACGACGACAGTGTATGGTTTCACGGAAGAGGTATGAGAAAAGAGAAACAGAGGCGAGGGTGGCGGAGTAGGGTTTGATGGGGAAGAGAGGTGAAAGAAAACAGGAGAGAGAGAGAGAGAGAGAGAGAGAGAGAGAGAGAGAGAGAGAGAGAGAGAGAGAGAGAGAGAGAGAGAGAGAAGGAAGTGTGAGAAATGAAAAGAGATTTGAATATTTTTTTAGGATACCCAAAGAATGAACGACACATGGCAGATCAGGAGAGAGTTTGCAGTGTATTATTTGTGCCATGTAAATGAGTAGAATATGTTAATTACATGAATAACCTTTAGTAAAGCATAATTGTTTAAGGTGTGAAGGGTATTAATGGCAGAATGCTGACAATGAATAGTAATGGGTAGGTAGTTGATTATACTACTTTAAATTGCTCATAATTTCATCTCTCACATCATCTAAAACCTTCTTGCATCATCATGCATGATTATTTTTTATCTGATTCTTTTTACAAGTGTTTGTAGACAAAGTTATGTGAGAATATAGTGATATTCATTTATCTCCATGTTGATTATATGATTGATCATTAGCAACAAGATGAATGGAATTTTAGAAACAAAGAGTTTTCTAACTTCCACATTCAAGATGAATGATCTTGGACTAGTTGACACACTTTTGGAGATCAAAGTAAAACAAAATAGTGGGGATTATGAACTTAGTCAATCACACTATATTGAGAAAGTGCTTGATAAGTTCAAACACTTAGGCTTTAAAGAAGTGACCACTACTAATGTCAAAATTCAAAAGGATGATGGATGAGTTGTGGCTCAATTGAAATATGCAAGTGCATGTAATGTACTAGACCTGACATAACATTTGCAATTAGTAAAATGAGTAGATTTTACTAGTAATTCAAATGGTGAGCACTAGAAGACCATCATTAGAAATTATCAGATATCTTATAAAAACCAAAAATCTTGGTCTCCATTATGGTAGATTTCCTGCCATGTTAGAGTCTTGATTATGGAAAACCCATTTAACAACGGTCGAGAATGATATATAATCACGCGGGCACAGACGTTGTAACGTAGAGTGTCATTGTATATATGATACTTACAAGCACGGCCCAATAACCGTTGTAATAAAATGGAAAGCGTGCGCCCTATCACAATGAGTTTTCATAAGAACCGTTGTGATAAATAAATGGTCCTAGGTTCGGCTCCCAGTTGCACCATTTTGATATTTAATTTTTTTTGGACAATGCGCGAGATATTATAACCGATGTTAAATTTTCTGCAGAATTAACAAATATTATCACAGTTATGATATATAACCGTTGTTACATTTTCTACAGAATTAACAAATATTATCCCGCTTTTATAATTAGCCCCATTTTTTTACCTGCATTATTGTTCCCCATATCACAGCAGAAAATACAACTCATATTTGTGATAAAGTTATCATAATAATATTAATTGTATCATATTCATAATATCACATAATTGTATCATATTCAATTGTATCAGAACAAACATCCTACAATTTATCAAAACAAACAACCTGCAGTTTACACATTACATAACATCACATAATTGTAACTTTGTGTTTTAGTTTCTTGTCTCTTGGTGTCTTAGCTCTAAAGACCTATGATTTCAAATGATTATACTTGTTAGTAAAAACACTTAGAAACTATAACATACACTTAATATATTATGAATAAAGAATAATTTACGTACTTGTTAATTTTCCCATATGCCTTCTTCATGATCGATTCGAATAACATGTACGTCATCTCCATCAACTTCATCATATGAGGTAGGAACTTGTGTTGTGTAAGAAGGTGTGGAAGAAATATCAAGACTTTCATCATTAAGAGGAATGTGTTTTCCTTAGACAACGATTGATCATTTCCCAGATATGTCCGATGAGTCGGTAACATAGTAAACTTATTATGCTTGAGAAGCCATGGTGAATGGTTCGGTCATAAAAGATGCCTTGCCAAAGTCAACCTGGGTGAATCCTAAGTCATTAATGTGTACACCATTACTACTATTGGGAACCCACTTGCATTTAAATAAAGCCACTTTGAAAATAACCTAATCAATCTCCTAAATCTCATCAATGACACCATAAAATGCAGTTCTTATCTTTCGAACTAGAGAAATACATCGATTCGGCTTCAACCATAACCCCATTATTTTTCATTGTACTACGATCATCTTTTGATTTTGTATAAAAGGTATAATGACCAATGTCGTATATGCCGCTACTGCGAAAAACAACTGGCGGAAAAAAACAGAAGAGTCACCACTTTCGTTATTTATCCCAAAGAGAGGGAAAGGAAACGATCGCAAAAACCTAAAGAAAAAGGGAAAGACAAGGTCATCGCAACCATGTCTGGGTTCGGGAGTCGGTTACGCAAGGGGAAGGTATTAACACCCCTCACGTCCGTCGTACTCGACGGGATCCACGCATTGTTGTCTATCTAAAAGGGTGCGTTGAAACTACCTAGCTAAAGGCTTCAGGGACGAAAAGAAAAAGAAAATAGACTCGGAAGAGCGTCGCCGCTATGTGCCTACGTACTCCCTCGTGCAATGGGAAAGTCAGAGTCAACGTAGTTCGCCTAACTACGGCTAAAGAAAGGGGGAGGGGGAGGTTGCTCGCCAAGACGTCGCGTCTTGTGCCTATGTACTTTCATCTGGTATGAAAGATCAGAGTAAACGTAGTTCGGGCTTACAAGAACACAGGCTGTTCAAAAGTTTTACCCGAGTAGGGTTAACAGACAGTTCTAGCAGTTGGTGTATGCAGCTCGACCATTGGAGACTTAGGCGTTACCATTTGCGATAGGACTGAAAGTTAACAACACTCTTGTTTATGAAAAGGTTTTACTGATTAACATCCTGAAGGATAAAAAAGTTTGAAGTGTTTTTGTGTTTTTTAAGAAGAAGTGTTTTGAATTAGAGTGTTCATAATGTATGTTGTAACAAAGTCTAAAACCTAGGATCGAATGCGACACATATCGTCCTAAGGACGTATACTAAACACTCTAGGAAATTAAGAGGCAACCAATCAATCACCATTTCCCAAGTACAAGGCTCATGGCACAACATTAATTATCTTTATTAAGTGGATTGAAGTTGTTTGAAGATAAGAAGAGAAAGGGACAAACTAGAGGGGACTAGACCAAACCCTAAAAGTTGTCATGCAAAATGCACCTAAGGTTGGGATTACAAAAGGGAAATCTCTACCTAATGTTATCATGCATGGTTAGAACCCTAATGTCTATCATAACCTCTCTTGAACAAGAGAGGTTATAAATCCTAAGGGAAGAAAGACAAAAGAAGAAGAAGAAGAAATAATAACGGAAACAATGCAAATGAAGGATGCAAACGCAAATGCATAAGTAAGAACACATAGGATAAAAGTGGGAGGAAAACATGTGTGGGGCAGTAGCCACCACAAGCTCATCTCAACCAAGCATGCATATGAAGATGCAAAGAGAAAAGGGAGAGAGATGCATCAAAAACAAGTAACAAAAACAAAGAGAAAAAGTCTTCATGGATTCATTACTTTAGGTAAGCTTCAAGTTCCTCCTAAGGAGGGACCAAGCAACCTTAAATATCATTCCAAAGTCATGGTACATAATGAAGGATGAGAAGAGAGTGCACAAATGCAAAAGCAAGCATAGAACAATAGAAAACAAGCATAGGCACAAAGGAAAGGCAAGAAAAGCTCCACATAGAAACCCTAACCTAAAGATTCAAAAGATGAACACAAATGAGCAAGCAAAAAGAAGTGTCATGACCTAAAATTTAACCAAAAGCATCCTTAACATGTTAGAAACATGAATTACAAGGCATTGCAAGCTCACAAGATCCAAAAGTGTCATATCCAAGTCAAACTAGGTCAAGATGTGTGTAGGAACCTCCCTTAGAGATGACTTAACTTGCAAGTCATCTCAAAATTAGGAAAAAGGCTCAACAAATACCAAATAAAATGCACAAGACAGCCACACAAGTTGGCAAACAGAAGCCAAAGGCACAAGGCCAATATCCCCTCAAAGCACCATGAAAAGAATCAAATCATTTGGATGTACAACTTTGAAATGGGAGAAACAAGAGAAAGAAGAAAAGCCACAAAAGTCAACCCAAAAGTCAACAACCAGGGGCAAAATGGTCCTAAAAAATTGATCAACTCATCATTGAGATGAGGATCAATTTTCAATCATTGGATAAAAAAGGAAAGGGAGAAACAAATGCAAAAGCAAAACATGTTACAATTTAAACCAACTAAAACAACTCCAATATTTAATTCATTTTTTAATTGAAAATAAAATGGAAAAATAAAATAAAAATATCCACAAAAAAGTAAACATTCCAAAGTTGATAAAAAATATTTTTGGTGAATTTTTAACATATTAGAGCTATTTTAATTGATTAAAATTGTAAACATAAAATAAAATAAAAACAAATGAAGATAACATGAAAATAAAAAAAAGTGTGTGACAAATAGCAATCCATACACGCTCAAACATGGAACTGGGCCTAAACTGGGGTGTAAATAGCACACGCGTGCTAGGCCCACTCAGAAACATCTACAAAATAAAATAAAATCTGGGAATCCTATGCTATGAGTCAAACAAAGCGCACAATGAACCCTCACTCAGGACCACAAGATCAGAAAGTCATCAATCAAGTGGCCAAGGACGTGCCAGCGAATAAATGAAGAATTCAAATGGAATTGAGTGCAATCATTCAACTCATCCCCACCGTGTGTCTTAATCATGTCCATTGAATGCAAAAGTATTTAGATCAAACGCTCCAGGACAAGACACGAGGTCATCTCCTACCTCCAGCAACCCTAACACAAACCAGCTGGCCGGAGATCACTGTAGATCATCTTCTCCGGCCAAGCTCCACTGCGCGCAGCCACCAGCAATCACACATACCTCCAAACTCAACCATTGCACATGAAATTTATATCAAAATTGCACTAGAGATCACGAGGATCTCGTTTCTGGCCTCAAAAACAACTTATCGTGCATAAATCTCCAAACCCAAAGACAACAAGAATGAACATCAAAATTCAAAGTTCACCAAAACCACCTCAATTTGATCTAAAACTTATCTAGAGCTCACGTAGATCATAGATCAAGTGTCAAACAAGCAAGATCATGCACAAACAAGCCAAAACAGATCCAAACAAAATTGAGCATCATCCAACAATCACAACCAATGCCAGTTCATTTTACATTTTAATGATCTACATTGATCCTATGTCTCAAGAATGCAAAAAAGGTGCAGAATCAAGGCTTAAAATGAGAGATATAGTGATTTCAAATTTACCTAGTGGAGCACCTCCACTGGGTCTTGTCTTGAGCTGAACCTCTGAACAAACCACCCAGAAACGTTCCAAATGCCTTAAGGAAGCTCTTGATCAACTCAATTTGGCTTGAAATTGTGTATAGATCCAAAAACGATTTTCAATTTGTGCTCTCTTTTTCAACTTTCTATTTTAGCAAAACCACCACCAAAACGAGCTCTCTAGGTCTGGGAAGTTTCCTTGTGTTTTATATGTTGGGTTTAGATGAAAATGGTGCTCCAATTCAAGTCCCAAAGCCAATTCACAAATTCATTTTTCTACACTTTTTCAAATTTCCATACGTGTATTTTCCACTGCACCAGCTTGGATTTTGATTCAAATCAGCTCCAAATGACTTGAGCTGATCAAAGGGCCAAGAATTAGACCTTACTTTTGATCTTATGGTTGATTTCCAACTTGTTATCTCAAGAGGAAGAAACCATGAAAATGACCAATTTAAAGACCCCAAATTTCCAATATGGAAATTGCAATGTCTTTGGAACATTGTTTGCAATCAGAAAATGCACAAATTTTCCTTGGGAAAGTTCAAAATTAATTAAATCTCAATTTCTCATTTCAAGCCTTCTTTATGAAAAATTCAAATCCCAAATCTTCAATCCAAGCTCCAACCATGACAAGAAGTGATTTGGTAATGCAAATGGACCTATTTGGAGCAAGTTTCATGTTGAAAATATTTCCATTTGAAGTGTGCAAGTTGGTGAAATGGACCTATAATTTTATGACCTATAATCTTACTTTCCCAAAATACCCTTGACTTGTAACCCTCATAACATGAGTTCTACAAACCAGATGAAAGACTTCTAGTACATTTTGGAAAGCTAAGATCAAGACCTACAACTTTCATGTTGGCCAAAAGTTGAGGAAAAACATATTTCTAGGTCAAAAATGGCTTGGAAGTTGGTTGACTTTTGTTGACTAAAATCACATCCCTCTGATGACCTGTAACTTGTCTGGATCATAACTTGAGTTCTATAAATCCAATCAAGGACTTCTAGTACTCAAATTAAAGCTAATAACATGCTATAAAATTTCCATGTTGGTCAAAAGTTGAGATGAAACTTGTATCTTGAGGTAGGTGGTCTTGAAGTCAGGCACTAAAATATGGGATTTTACCCTAAGAACCCTAATTTAGTAACTTTTCACACGCTTGATCCTTGATGAATTGAACTTGAAATGATATCTCACATATCTTAACACAATATCCCATGACCATAAAGACTTTGAATTGAGTTTCAATCTCTTTCAATTTCACAGTTGATTAAGTATTTACCAGATGAAAACCCTAATTGCAATGCTTTCAACTGTGGCTTGTTCCACTTCACACAACAAGTTGAATGAGTTCCAAATGGCTCTCAAAGTACTCAATCAGCTCCCTCAACATCTCACACCCATAATCATGCATTCACAATCCCCTGATGCTCTTCAGTTGGCCTCCAAGTTAGGAGTTGACCCACACACATCCATCTATCCTTTCACAAGACATTTACCACTTCAAGATGTCCTGATGACCATCCAAACTTGAGTAAAACCCCTTGCTTAGGCTTAACCCTTTTAGTAGACTCCTCTTGATATGCATAAACTCTTGATCCCCTGCTCCGTGCAACATGCTATGTAATGCAAATGCTAGAAAGAAATGAAATGAAACATAAACCAAGTTAAGAAAATGTTGGGCAAATTTTGGGGTGCAACAACTGCCCCTATTCAAACGACTTGGACCTGAATGAGTGAATAGCGAACGATTCTCACGCAATCAAGGTAGAATACGGTTGAATACCAAAGAACCCAGAAATTTGCCAACCGCGGAAATAAACTGCAACACCTTGATGGAGGGACAGAAACAAAAGGTAACAACCTGGCCTATGTTTCAAATTCACATGTTTGAATATGGCGTAATGCTCCATACGGAATGGAAATGCTACGCGTTTGGGTAGATGCTATGAAAAAAAATGTAAATGCAAAGGAACCGCTCCAGCAAAATAAATGCTGGAGGAACGAAAGCCAACTCTGCTGGGTGGACTGAGTATACCAAGTGAGATTGGACTTTTGTTGGAGATCAAGTCAAACTCTGCTGAGGAAAACTTCCTGGATCTGAATTAGATAGGTCAGGCAACAACTGACAACCAGGCGAGAATTGGGGCTTAAAACAAGTCAGGCGAGAACTAGTTTCCTGTTTTTGTGCTGAACATGAACTACTTTTGTGGTTTTCCAGATGATAATTGGACTTCGAAACGCTCTTTACCAGGCAAGAACTGGTATTAAAGACGACTGACCACCAGAAGAGGACTAGAGTTTCAACTGTAGGCTAAAGAAACATTAACCGGACGGGTACTGGTTTGAACGGCTGGCATTTACCAGGCGAGAGCTGGACTCAAATGTGTCTTACCAAACAAGAACTAGTATTCCATGAAGACTTATCATACGGGAATTGAGCTTCAAAAGAAGACAGGCCAGACAAGAACTGGACTCTGATGTGTCTTACCAGACAAGAACTGGTATTTCATGAAGACTTATCATACGGGAATCGAGCTTCAAAAGAATAACAGGCCAGGCAAGAACTGGACTCTGAAACAGTTTTCCATACGAGAATAGGAATGTGCCAAGCACGGTTGGGCTTTCGATTTTAGGATATGACCAGGTTTATTGTTACTGGATTTATCTCTAGTTACCAACAAGCATGGATTTAAAAAGGAAGTACTAGACAAGGACTAGTATCCAAGGATAGACCACCAGACGAGAGCTGGTGTCAACAAGGTTAGGTTATTAGACAAGAACTGACTACCAGGCGGGTATTCAGTTTAACAAAATAGGCCAGGAAAGAACTGACTACCAGGCGGGGACTGGATTCAACGAACAAGGTCAGGCGGGGACTGACTACCAGGCAAGGACTGGGTTCAATGAACAAGGTCAGGCGAGGACTGGATTCTATCAAAGGTTGGACGAGAACGGATTACTAGGCAGGAACTGGAATCTACCAAAAGATTGGACGAGAACTGATTACCTGGCAAGAACTGGAATCTATCAAAGGTTGGACGAGAACGGATTACCAGGCAGGAACTGGAATCTACCAAAAGGTTGGACGAGAACTGATTACCAGGCAAGAACTGGAATCTATCAAAAGATTGGACGAGAACGGATTACCAGGTAGGAACTGGAATCAAGAGGTTAGATTGTCAGGAAAGAACTGAACTTCTAACTTTAGGTATCAAACGGGGATTGATTTATGGTTTAAGACATCGAACGAGAGTTGGTTTTTGGTTGGCCAGACATGAACTGGACTTTGAAATTGTGTTTGCCAAACGGGGACTGATTAAACAGTGAGCTACAAAAAAGGTGACTGGACAGGAACTAGTCGAAAATCAGACATATACCAGACATGAACTGGTGCTTACTGAAGGGTTGACCAGACAAGAACTGGTTCAAAGGTTTTCCGGTTAATAACTGGGCTTCGGAAACGATTTCGTTACAAGGTTTGACAAGTAACAGGTTTTAGGTTATTTGATGAGGTAGTGACACGATTCCACAACACTCAACTCTTGCTGACGAGAACAAACTTGCTTGAACAAACTACCCCATTTTGATCTTTGGGAAAAAGTTCACTTTGGGAAAACAATAATTTGCCATGAGACGATCTCGAGATGGCTTGCCCCGAATCTATACCGAGAAAAGACTCTTCCTTGATTAAATAATTCTAATAAGCTCTGAAAACTTGGAAGGGAACATTTCCTTTTCGCTTAAGGTGACCTGCCCCAGTTTTGCAATGACTTTGCCCTTGATTGGCTGACCTGTGGGGAAAGTACTTCTTGGTTGCGAGAGATTTACCGAATCTCGACTTGACTGCCTCAGATCAACTGACTTCTGGATGGCTGACTCCCATGTTGTGATCATTTGATACAACTTGCCCCGGTTCCACGATGTACCAGGCATTCTGCATTCTATCCTGATCACTCTTTCCACTGTGGAAACTTTCCTGCTGTCAAGCGCTTACTCGTATGTAAAACAAATTGTCCTGCATAAAAAATTTATTAAATGCAATGCATATGACAGTTTTGAAATCCAAGTCTGTTCACTGGAAAAACATTTGCGACATAAAGTGAGTAAATCAATTATCAATATATCAACATTGGTACAACAATGTAAGAGAAACCCTTTTAGGAGTCAGTTTCGATGCGATCTTTACCGAAGTATGCTTTCGAAACCACCATGCTTCAATTAGGACTTTTACAGGTTGTAACGTGGTCAGGTTCACGGCTTAAGAAAGAAAGGATAAAGGCTCAAAGTTTATTTTAACCCACCCATTCTCTTTGATGTTCTCCTGTCCTATATTCAGCTAATTCGACACTAGCGCTCACCTCTCAGAGGTTGAATGACAGGAGTGATGATTCGGGAAACCACAAGTTTTTGGAGCGACAGTCACTCGCTTTTCGTCCTCGGTGCCTGAGTCACACGACTTATTTTTCATCATCATTTTTTAATTTCCCTAACTTTTTCTTGGACTGGCTCCTTTGAGCTTCTTTTGATTTCAAAGTCCAGCGGGATACCCTAATTTTTTCCTAAGTAGCTTGTTTTCAAGATTCGACTTAGCGGGCTTCTTCTATGATTCTTTTTTTTTTTGGAATAAATCATGTGACACTGGCTTGTCTGATTTGTTAAAGGGATTGTGACTGTTTCACTCCTTGATCGACAAGATTTAACCATTGTGGTTTTTTAGGCACGACCTATACAGGTGTGATTTATCCTCGAACGGGAACACTCCTATCGCAATTTGGATGCTCGGTCCAATTAGCTGACACCAACCCTGTCCCAGGTTAAGATTGAGGGTTTTTCCGTTTTCAGAAAGAAACTCCTATTACTAGGCTCAAAGGGATTGACAAGGAATTATCATCCTTATATCTCCGGTGTGTGGGAATTCGAAACAATGCCTGCACATCATCAACAGGTTTTATTTCAAAAGCATACTTTTGGAAGCTTGCGCGTCTTTAAACCTCGTCATCCTCCCCAGATTCCTGCTTAAACAAGCGTTAGACATCAATTAAAAGCATAAGTGAACACAAATGGATTTAATCAAAACATGCACATTCATTTCATTAATATCAATCGAAAACAAACAAATTTTACAAATGAGATTGCACTTTAAACAGGAAAGAAAATTACAAACATAAAGAAATAACAGGATAAAACAAAGATTGCCAGCTTCGAGGAACTGGGCTTTCAGATCTTGCTGGCCGCTGGAGGACGTGACCCTTGCAGTCTTCAAATTCAATCAGATGAGAGGTCGACATGCACAACCAAATCTCCTTCGAGAAAGGAAATGTACTCTTTGTCAATCAACTGCTGCACTTTGGCCTGGAAGGCCTTGCAGTCGTCAGTTGCATGCCCTATGGATCCTGCATGATATTCGCATCGAGCGTTGGGATTATATCCAAGAGGGTATGGCTCTGACAATGGTTTGAGAGCCTTAGGCTCCACCAAAGAGTTCTGAATCAACTATGGAAGAATATCACTGTGTAGCATAGGCACTGGATGGAGAGGAGCATTCCTTCTTTCCAGATTGTTGCTGCGAGGCCTATTCTGATTCTGGCGCCGATTGTTGTTCTGCTGCCAAGGAACACGAGGTTATTGGCGACGGGCTGGTTGTTGAGCGGCAGCTGGAGCATATACAGCATTAGCTTCTCTTTCTTTCCCAACATACGGCTTCTTTGCATCTTTCGAGGAATCAAGAGCAACTTGAATCTTTCCCATTTTAATGCCGTTTTCGACTCTTTCTCCTGTCATTACCAGGTCTGAAAAACTTCCAGACATGCAACCAATCAGCTTCTCATAATACACTTCAGGAAGTGTAGCCATGAACATATCAGTCATTTCCCTCTCCGCCATGGGAGGTTGCACTCTGGCAGCTAAGTCTCGCCATCCCTGGGCATACTCTTTGAAGCTCTCAGCGTTCTTCTACGACAGACTTTGCAATTGTAGCCTGTTCGGAGCCAGATCACTGTTGTACTGATAGTGATGCACGAAGGCCTCAGCCAATTCTCTCCAGTTTCGAATATGAGTTCTCTCAAGTCCCATATACCATTTCAAAGATGCCCCAGCCAGACTATCTTGGAAAAAATGCATTAACAGCTTTTCGTCCTCGGAATAAGCAGACATCTTCCGGAAGTAGGCTCAGATGTGTACTCTAAGACAAGTCGTCCCTTTGTACTTGTCAAACTCCGGTACCTTGAATTTGGGAGGGATCCTGACCCCAGGAACTAGACCAAGCTCTGACATGTCGAGACCCAAAGAGTTATGATTTTCAAGCGATTTCATCTTTTCCTCAATCAGTTTAAGCCTCTTATCAGCCGCATTCGGCAAACCATCCTCCATATCCTTCGTGGAAAAGGTATCACTATGGTAATCTTCCCACTGAGGGCCAGCAGCCCGGTACACCGTGCCTACACTGCCATTTCCTGCGATATTGCCATTCTCACCAGCATCTCCTCCGCCCGGAGGTACAACAATAGTAGGAATACCTCGAGGAATAGACCCACCAACCAGAGGAATAACATCAGCTCCTCCGTGCAAGATACCCTCTTCGTTAGCTCGTGCTATGAACGGTTGGAATAAAGTCCTCAACTGATCCTGCCCATTGGTAACGTTCTGCATCAACTCCATGAACTGGGACATGCGAGCTCTGAATTCCTGCAATTCTGCTTGAACTTGATCCATTGCTTTGGCTGATTCTCTTGAGTCGGATATCCATGGATACTAAACTGCTCAAACCTGTTACTGAAGAACACCAAACGGAGATAAGAACACAAAGCCACCGAGAACAACCTGCGATGCAAATGAGAATGCAAGATGCAAAATGCAAATACACTATGATGATGCAAATGCAAATGCAGAGACAGGGGATCAAGACTGTTGTGCTGTAGCTCGGGAAGAAACAACGCTCCACTTTGACAAGAGCATTAACATAACCCTGATAATAGGAACCTCTGATATCGGGAACAAAGATTCATGCTGTAGAGAAAAACGGGTAATCTGGAGGTAAAAGTTTCCTGCACAACCCCAGTTCCACTCACAGGTATGGACCTATTCACTGATAAGGTATGGAATCCTATGCATTTGTCAGTGTCACAGACTTTCAAGAAATGATGATACATTCACCATTTATGGTTTGGCATCATTATCTTCTGATGAGGCCTCACTTAGCTGACTCATAAATGATCGGTTCCCAGAATCAGCAAATCCTCAGATCCAACCTCCTGCCGAGCCCTAAGGTCCAGTTGGGAAGTCATCAAAGAGAATCTCGTCTGAGTGTGAATTTCATGGGGAACTGTGTCTGCTAAGCAAACAGGCCCCCCACTAGTCTCCACTACTAATGCTAGGCATGTACTCAAGCCCAGGTCCGACTTATCACTCATCAGAACTTCCCACTCCCACAACACAGCAAGAATGACATATGATGCGGAAAATAAATGCGGGAAAGTAAAATAAAGCGTATATATACAACACCCAAAGATAAACAGACAAGCACTAGGATTGACTCGCATAGGGAACCATAGATTCTGGGTTCGGTCCGCAGCAAAGTCGCCAGTTGCCGCTACTACGAAAAACAACCGACGGAAAAAAAATAGAAGAGTCGCCACTTTCGTTATTTATCCCAAAGAGAGGGAAAGGAAACGATCGCAAAAACCTAAAGAAAAATGGAAAGACAAGATCATCGCAACCATGTCTGGGTTCGGGAGTCGGTTACGCAAGGGGAAGGTATTAGCACCCCTCACGCCCGTCGTACTCGACGGGATCCACGCATTATTGTCTATCTAAAAGGGTGTGTTGAAACTACCTAGCTAAAGGCTTCAGGGACGAAAAGAAAAAGAAAAGAGACTCGTCAGAGCATCGCTGCTCTGTGCCTACGTACTCCCTCGTGCAATAGGAAAGAGTCAACATAATTTGCCTAACTACGGCTAAAGAAAGGGGGGAAGGTTGCTCGCCAAGACGTCGCGTCTTGTGCCTACGTACTTTCATCTGGTATGAAAGATCAGAGAAAACGTAGTTCGGGCTTACAAGAACACAGGTTGTTCAAAAGGTTTACCCGAGTAGGGTTAACACACAGTTCTAGCAGTTGGTGTATGCAGCTCGACCATTGGAGACTTAGGCGTTACCATTTGCGATAGGACTGAAAGTTAACAACACTATTGTTTATGAAAAGGTTTTCTTGATTAAGATCCCGAAGGATAAAAAAGTTTGAAGTGTTTTTGTGTTTTTTAAGAAGAAGTGTTTTGAATTAGAGTGTTCATAATGTATGTTGTAACAAAGTCTAAAACCTAGCATCGAATGCGACGTATATCGTCCTAAGGACGTATACTAAACACTCTAGGCAATTGAGAGGTAACCACTTAATAACCATTTCCCAAGTACAAGGCTCATCGCACAACATTCATTATCTTTATTAAGTGGATTGAAGTTGTTTGAAGATGAGAAGAGAAAGGGACAAACTAGAGGGGACTAGACCAAACCCTAAAAGTTGTCATGCAAAGTGCACCTAAAGTTGGGATTACAAAAGGGAAATCTCTACCTAATGTTATCATGCATGGTTAGAACCCTAATGTCTATCATAACCTCTCTTGAACAAGAGAGGTCAGAAATCCTAAGGAAAGGACTACAAAAGAAGAAGAAGAAGAAACAATAAAGGAAACAATGCAAATGAAGGATGCAAACGCAAATGCACAAGTAAGAACACATAGGATGAAAGTGGGAGGAAAACATGTGTGGGGCAGTAGCCACCACAAGCTCATCTCATGCAAATAGAAAAGGGAGAGAGATGCATCAAAAACAAGTAACAAAAACAATGAGTAAAAACAAATGAAGATAACATGAAAATAAAAAAAAAGTGTGTGACAAATAGCAATCCATACACGCTCAAACATGGAACTGGGCCTAAATTGGGGTGTAAATAGCACACGCGTGCTAGGCCCACTCAGAAACATCCACAAAATAAAATAAAATCTGGGAATCCTATGCTATGAGTCAAACAAAGCGCACAATGAACCCTCACCCAGGACCACAAGATCAGAAAGTCAGCAATCAAGTGGCCAAGGACGTGCCAGCGAATAAATGAAGAATTCAAATGGAATTGTGTGCAACCAGTCAACTCATCCCCACCGCGTTTCTTAATCATGTTCATTGAATGCAAAAGTATTTAGATCAAACGCTCCAGGACAAGACACGAGGTCATCTCCTACCTCCAGCAACCCTAACACAAACCAGCTGGCCGGAGATCACTGTAGATCATCTTCTCCGGCCAAGCTCCACCGCGTGCAGCCACCAGCAATCACACATACCTCCAAACTCAACCATTCCACATGAAATTTATATCAAAATTGCACTAGAGATCACGGGGATCTCGTTTCTGACCTCAAAAACAACTTATCATGCATAAATCTCCAAACCCGAAGACAACAAGAATGAACATCAAAATTCAAAGTTCACCAAAACCACCTCAATTTGATCTAAAACGTATCTAGAGCTCACGTAGATCACATATCAAGTGTCTAACAAGCAAGATCATGCACAAACAAGCCAAAACAGATCCAAACAAAATTGAGCATCATCCAACAATCACAACCAATGCCAGTTCATTTTACATTTTAATGATCTACATTGATCCTATGTCTCAAGAATGCAAAAATGCTGCAGAATCAAGGCTTAAAATGAGAGATATAGTGATTTCGAATTTACCTAGTGGAGCACCTCCACTGGGTCTTGTCTTGAGCTGAACCTCTGAACAAACCACCCAGAAACGTTCCAAATGCCTTAAGGAAGCTCTTGATTAACTCAATTTGGCTTGAAATTGTGTATAGATCCAAAAACGATTTTAAATTTGTGCTCTCTTTTTCAACTTTCTATTTCAGCAAAACCACTGTTGAAGCGGTAAAGCAGCAAGCAAAAATATTATTTTCGGAAGAATTTCCTCCGGGATTTATCGTCTCCACAGGGATCAGTGTGAGGGAAAGAATGCCATTCGACAATCTCTACGTCTCTAAGCTTGGGTTTGAATGGTTTGGAATAAAAATTCAAAAGGAAAAACATAAAACAAGAAAATAAGTACATTCTTAAGAAATGAGAAAACTCGTCAGGAGTTGTATTTCGTTCTACCCATCATGTACTAAAAAATATATGGATCAAATGCACGCAACCTAATTTGCTCGTCAATATCATCACGTATCGCTCACAACAGAGTTTATCTCTAACACAAAGTCGAGAGATCAACCGTATCGTCTCATTGTTGATCTCTCACACAAATCGACAACATGGAGCATTAAGAATCGATACCCACGTGAATATTAGTCCTAAATCTATCTCTAGCATTTAGAATCTAATAGATGTTCATCTAAGATCGAGTTCGAACAGTGTTGCGGTGAAATTTGGATGTCAAGCTATTGATTAACTTGAATCTTAATTCATTTACAACCGGTCTTTGATTTATCCGAAGGAAAGGTTAAAGAAAGGAAAAACCTAAAAGGGAGAGATCTAAGGTTCGGGGGTTGGTTAAATTTAGGGAAGGTATTAACACCCTAAACTTCCGTAGTACTCTACGGGAACCTTTTGTTTATTTATTTTTATTTATTTCATTAATTATTTTGCTTTAGGGTATATACAAAGGATTGAAAATTAAAAAAGACCTAGGGGTTAATTCTAAGTTTACTCGGCAAGACATTGCATCTTGTGCCTACATATCCTTACGGGAATGGAATCAGAGTAACTGTAGTTCCCCTCAAAAGGGAGGTTAGAGACTTCTTGACTGTGGTCAAGGTCTCAAGGGGAATAAACGCATCTTAAGGACACGCTTACGTGGAGTATAGAAACTCCAAATCTCTACGTTGAATTGTTAAGTGAATTAGGGTTAGGTTAGGGATTCCGCGGCGGGAAACCCTAAAATGAGCGCGGCGGCTCTTTGACCTAATGCTAGGGGTAAAATTGTAATTTGGCCTGCGGCGAGGCATTTGTGAAAATTAGGGTTTGTAGTTTGTAGTTTTGAGGATTTGAAATTGAATGTGTGAAGTTTTACGGACTATTGGCGCGGCGGCCAAACAGTTAGACCTAACCTTCGGATGTGTGCAATGTGACAGAAATAATGGTAAACGCGTGAGATAATTGAATCATGCAAACATTGAGATAATGTCATACTTTAAACCATGCAAGCAGAAATTTAAAGGCAGAATTTAAAGAGCGATTGTTAAGTTCGCGAGGTTACATGAGAGGAGCAGATACAATATGATAATGAAATTTGAATTGAACAATAATAAAATAAAATAAATAACGGTTCTAGTTATTAAAAAAAAAATTTTAGTTATTATTTTAAATTTATCTAAAAAAAGTTTTTCTTAAAAATAATAGGTTTTCATATTAATTTGGAAAAGATGTTAATGTTATTTATTTTAAAAAAACAGATTTTTTTATATTATGACAAGTTTTAATAAATTAATGATAACAATAATAATAATAATAGTAATAATAATAATAATAATGATAATAATAATAAATAATGATAATAATAATACTAATAATAATAATAATAATAATAATAATAATAATAATAAAGCAATAATGAATTTTAAATATATCAAATAACCCAACAATGTTGCTAACGCAGAAATGCGCTCATCGCAACCAGATATAAATCGGACGAAACAAAATTTATCGCAAAGAAAAAGAAATTAAGTAAAAAAGCAGTATTATTGCTCACACAAAAATGCGATCATCGCAACCAGATCGAACTAACACAAATGTCACGCGTTATGCACACAAATGTGCAAACACCGTATCGACATAATTCGATCAAAAATTAATCTTATATATATAAACTCTAACAATTTAAAAATTACATATATATATATATATATATATATATATATATATATATATATATATATATATATATATATATATATATATATATATATATATATATATATATATATATATATATATATATATATATATATATATATATATATATATATATATATATAAACGTAACAGTAATAGATGAAGAAAAGAAATAACGGTAATAGACGAAGAAAAAGAAATAACGGTAAAAGATGAAGAAAAAGAAACAACAGTAATGGAGGAAGGAAAAGAAATAACGGTAAACGATGAAGAAAAAGAAACAATAGTAATGGATGAAGAAAAATAAATAACGGTAAACGGCACTCACTCCTCTTAGGTTTTTTCCATTCTCCCACTTTTTTCAACAAGGCAACACATGTATATATAGAGAACAAATTAGGTTTAACACCAAATTGTCAATAATGTCCCTAAAGCCCATTTTAAAGCCCAAACTAAATAATTAGTTAAGAAAAAATAAAATTTAAATAATTTAAAATAAACTTAAAATAAAACTAATAATCCTATTGATTCCTAAAATCAAAAATATTATAAAAAGAACAAAATTTTTTCTATTATTTTTTATTTTATGATTTTTTGGATATTTTTATGAATAATTTAGAAAAAGGTGAAAAAAATAATATTTTAAAAAATGATTTAATTAAAATACGAAAATAATAATTAAATAATAATAAAAAACTATTTTTGTTATTTTTTAATGAAAGATAGAAAAATTTAGAGTAAAAATAATAAAAAACAAAAAGTGACAAAGGTGAGATTCGAACTCTCAACCTCTCACACTCACAACTCCTTACACATGTCCTCTTGCCAATTATGTCATTTTTACTTTTTAGAAAAAAAATGCATGCCATATGATATTTACCTGCAAAAAGTCAAACGACTACACAAGTTTGTTAGTAATTGATTAAATGGAATAAAAATGCAATGAAATGCGACGACAAATCTTAGGGCAAAATTTGGGGTATTACAGTTGCCCCTATTTAAATAACTTCACCGGGTGATTTGAGCAACGGAGACTCGAGAAATCATGGTGGAGGGATTTAAATACAGATAACCGAAAATTTTGCCTTTAGACGCAGTGCTATGCAATGATATGGACAAAACAAAACGAACTATAATGCTAAATATGATATGAATCTGATATGATGCGTATGATGAAAATGACAAATGCACGGATACAGACGAAACAACGTCACAGGGGACGACCCATCGAGGAATTGCACTAGGGAAGAAGACATGTCATATCTGGAAGAACGTCGGATAGACACGACACAGAATTGTTGATAGGTGCCAAGTAAATTAGAAATTGTCCGCAAGGTAAGACGCGGGTAAAACACGAGTTCAGGAGAAAAACGCAAATGGGGATAAAACACCCATGATGCCAAGTAAATAAATTTTGCCCACAAGGTAAGACGCGAGTGAAACACGACCTCAGGGAAAAAAAAAGTAAATGGGGGTAAAACACCATGATGTTAGGTAAACCCAGGAATATCTGGTAAACGGGGAATAAAACACCCAGGATAAAGGTACACGGGGGATAAAACACCCAAGGATAGAAGGTAAGTGGGGAGTAAAGCACCCAAGATAGACATGTAAATGGGGAATAAAGCACCCAGGATAGAAATGTAAATGGGGAGTAAAGCACCCAAGATAAAAATGTAAATGGGGAGTAAAGCACCCAAGATAAAAATGTAAATGGGGAGTAAAGCACCCAAGATAAAAATGTAAATGGGGAGTAAAGCACCCAAGATAAAAATGTAAATGGGGAGTAAAGCACCCAAGATAAAAATGTAAATGGGGAGTAAAGCACCCAAGATAGAGAGGTAAATGGGGAATAAAGCACCCAAGATAGAGAGGTAAATGGGGAATAAAGCACCCAAGATAGAAATGTAAATGAATTATGCTATGACATATGATCAAATGCAAATGCAGACGTCGACGACAAGACTCGACTCTTTCTGTGAGATGAAAAAACTGGAGGACTGATTCCTCAACACGGAGATCACTGTCATTCTGTTAAACTGTATCAAGTTGATAGTCGCTGTAGGAATGATGAATAACTGCTTGGGGATTATGCAAGTAAACTGCCCCAGGTCAAATGAATTGATAATTGCTTCAGCTGTCTGATTCGTGGAATCGACTGTTTTGCTGTATCCTCGGAGGGCTTGCTCCAGTCTGAGTCTTGAACAATTCTCTGGATAAACCAAATCTGAGAAGATATTGCCTTGAACAAATCTTGAACTGATTCTTTGACAAGATGTAAAAGGAACTTGCCCCTGATAAGATCACTTGACCAAGTTTCTCATTGTTTGAAAATTCCTTAGAGGAAAGCCAGTTTGCAAACAAAAATATTCATACAAACATGGTAATGCAAAGTTCATGCGATTTTTGAAAAATTATTTTTGAAAGATGGAAAATACATGAGTCGTTAGTCAGAACACAACGGTTCAAGACGCTCAAAGTTTAAAACAAAGGTGTACTGCTAAAATAAATGATTCACAAAGATCTTTAGGAGTCAGGTTACGCAACCTTGCTGTAGTATACTTTCAAAATAACCTTGCTTCAATTAGGTCTTTTGAGGGTTGTAATGTGGCCTGGTTCACGGTTTATGAAACAAAAGATAAAGGCTCAAAATTTATTTGTACCCACTCAATCTACGTGATGATCTTCAGTCCTATGCTCAGTTAACTCATACTATGCATTCAGGTTCCCATAAGTTAGGGATTTCATTGATCGTAGCAATGATGACTCAGAAGTCAAAGGGACCTATGAAAAGGCATCCACTACTCCCCTATAACATTTGATTGTTTTGACATTGAGGATTTTCAAGATAAGGATTTAAAAATCTCTTTGTATTATCCCTAAATTTTTCCTGAACTGTTTATTTTAGAGTTTACAGTCAGCGGGATGCCCCAGTTTTGCCTAAGTCTCCTTCATAGGTTTTGACTTAGCGGGCTTCTTTTGCTTTTTTTTATATTATTTTTTTGTGTGAAGGAAAGTGACTGTTTGATTTTAATGATTACGGTGAACCATCATCGACCTTTTGATTAGAAAACATCTTCGACACTTATTTGACGTGTGCGAAGGAAAATTTGTTAATGAAAGGTGTATCGTATGAACACACAACCAAGTTAACTGAGAACTACCCATCCCAAGGTTAAAATTGTGGGTTTTTTGTAACGAAAGAAACTCCAACTTCTAGGCCCGAAGGGGGTAACGAGGGATTAACTTCCTTATTTCTCCAGTGTTTGGGAATTGAAACAATGCCTTACATCGTCAACAAGGTTTAATTGAAAGCATACTGACAGCAGTTATGGGTATAACATTTTCGTCATCCTCCCTCCGATCTTAGCATATCAAAATTTTGGACAAGAAGTAAACATTTGAAAAATAAAGCATAAAGATGCAAATAAATGGACGGAAATGAATTGAATCAAAAGTCGCAATGCTTATTTCATTAATGAAAGTACAAACATAATTGAAAGCAAACAACTTAAACAAAATAAGGAAAATGCAAACAACGAGAAAAAAAAGGTCCAATGACAAAACTTCATTTCTGATGTACTGGCAAGGGATTTTTTTGATCCGGATGACTGTCTGTAAAATCAAGTATTCCAGTTCTAACCAATTCACATACTCTAGCCTTCAATGCAAAACAATGCTCCAAGTCATGGCCTGGGGAACCCTCATGGGAAGCACAATGGAGATCAGCCCTAAATCCAGTCGGAGGATTAAGAGGAGGTGGTAAAGCCTTTGTAGTAATCAGTCCTTGCCGGACTAAGTCAGGATATAGCTCTGTGTAAGTCATGAGAATAGGATCAAAGTGACTCCTGTTCCATTTCTGGTCTGATATCTGTGTCGAGGAATCAGCTTGACGACTCAAAGGTACACTAGAAGACGATAGGACCAAGAAGGAGAAACTGGGGGATAAATGCAATGCAAAAATGTGATGCTAATGCCATGCAATGGTCTCAAGAATTTCAACGGTCGATTGCAAACATTCCCTTTTAGGAAAGCGAGAAAAGCTATTAGACTTTAAAATGTAGGACTTCTTGAATTTGCAAAGGACTTTTGAATTCCTTGAAACTAGAAATGATATGATGCTTTATGGATGCAAAGCACAAACGCACATAAGCAAACAAAGATCCTAATTTTAGAGGAACAATGAATGGAGTCAAGGTCTACCCTTCCCAAAGTGGTGTGTACTATAGGTTAATTGTACCTGCAGAACAAGGGTTCTAAAAAGTGCCCAAAGTCATCAGCCCATCTTTTGGATATTATCAACTTCTCGACTGACTCAAGGGTCGATAATATTCTCAAGAGAACCTCGTTCGAGTGTAGTATCGCGTAGCAACCATTGTAGGACTAGTCCCACATAGTTCCCGCACTACGTCCTATATAAGGCCAAGATGGTGTAAAGGTACTACGGTTCCCAGTATCACAGACTCCAATCGATAACGGTAAAAGTTTTCACGACTACACTCGATCAACCGAACCATTTTCGAAAGGGTCTCAACTGAGCGGTGATTCTCGATTTAGCTTAGTCGGGACTCACTCCCTATAAGCCTCGTCGAATATATCGCCATCCTATAATAATATCACTCAAGTCCGGGTGTAGGACTTATCTCACCACAAAGTAAATCCCGAGAAGGTACCCTGAACAACATATACAAATGAGCAAAATATTAATGAAACAAATATATAAAGAAAAATAAACAAGATAGGGATAACCCTCAAAAATTAAGAGTCCCCAGTGAAGTCGCCATTTTCTGTTGCGGTGAAATTTGGATGTCAAGCTATTGATTAACTTGAATCTTAATTCATTTACAACCGGTCTTTGATTTATCCGAAGAAAAGGTTAAAGAAAGGAAAAACCTAAAAGGGAGAGATCTAAGGTTCGGCGGTTGGTTAAATTTAGGGAAGGTATTAGCACCCTAAACTTCCGTAGTACTCTACGGGAACCTTTTGTTTATTTATTTTTATTTATTTCATTAATTATTTTGCTTTAGGGTATATACAAAGGATTGAAAATTAAAAAAGACCTAGGGGTTAATTCTAAGTTTACTCGGCAAGACATTGCATCTTGTGCCTACATATCCTTACGGGAATGGAATCAGAGTAACTGTAGTTCCCCTCAAAAGGGAGGTTAGAGACTTCTTGACTGTGGTCAAGGTCTCAAGGGGAATAAACACATCTTAAGGACACGCTTACGTGGAGTATAGAAACTCCAGATCTCTACGTTGAATTGTTAAGTGAATTAGGGTTAGGTTAGGGATTCCGCGGCGGGAAACCCTAAAATGAGCGCGGCGGCTCTTTGACCTAATGCTAGGGGTAAAATTGTAATTTGGCCTGCGGAGAGGCATTTGTGAAAATTAGGGTTTGTAGTTTGTAGTTTTGAGGATTTGAAATTGAATGTGTGAAGTTTTACGGACTATTGGCGCGGCGGCCAAACAGTTAGACCTAACCTTCGGATGTGTGCACTGTGACAGAAATAATGGTAAACGCGTGAGATAATTGAATCATGCAAACAGAGAGATAATGTCATACTTTAAACCATGCAAGCAGAAATTTAAAGGCAGAATTTAAAGAGCGATTGTTAAGTTCGCGAGGTTACATGAGAGGAGCAGATACAATATGATAATGAAATTTGAATTGAACAATAATAAAATAAAATAAATAACGGTTCTAGTTATTAAAAAAAAATTTTAGTTATTATTTTAAATTTATCTAAAAAAAGTTTTTCTTAAAAATAATAGGTTTTCATATTAATTTGGAAAAGATGTTAATGTTATTTATTTTAAAAAAACAGATTTTTTATATTATGACAAGTTTTAATAAATTAATGATAACAATAATAATAATAGTAGTAATAATAATAATAATAATAATAATAATGATAATAATAATAAATAATGATAATAATAATACTAATACTAATAATAATAATAATAATAATAATAATAATAATAATAATAATAATAATAATAATAATAATAATAAAGCAATAATGAATTTTAAATATATCAAATAACCCAACAATGTTGCTAACGCAGAAATGCGCTCATCGCAACCAGATATAAATCGGACGAAACAAAATTTATCGCAAAGAAAAAGAAATTAAGCAAAAAAGCAGTATTATTGCTCACACAAAAATGCGATCATCGCAACCAGATCGAACTAACACAAATGTCACGCGTTATGCACACAAATGTGCAAACATCGTATCGACATAATTCGATCAAAAATTAATCTTATATATATAAACTCTAACAATTTAAAAATTACATATATATATATATATATATATATATATATATATATATATATATATATATATATATATATATATATATATATATATATATATATATATATATATATATATATATATATATATATATATATATATATATATATATATATATATATATATATATATATATATATATATATATATATATATATATATATATATATATATATATATATATATATATATATATATATATATATATATATATATATATATATAAACGTAACAGTAATAGATGAAGAAAAGAAATAACGGTAATAGATGAAGAAAAAGAAATAACGATAAAAGATGAAGAAAAAGAAACAACAGTAATAGAGGAAGGAAAAGAAATAACGGTAAACGATGAAGAAAAAGAAACAATAGTAATGGATGAAGAAAAATAAATAACGGTAAACGACACTCACTCCTCTTAGGTTTTTTCCATTCTCCCCCTTTTTTCAACAAGGCAACACATGTATATATAGGGAACAAATTAGGTTTAACACCAAATTGTCAATAATGTCCCTAAAGCCCATTTTAAAGCCCAAACTAAATAATTAGTTAAGAAAAAATCAAATTTAAATAATTTAAAATAAACTTAAAATAAAACTAATAATCCTATTGATTCCTAAAATCAAAAATATTATAAAAAGAACAAAATTTTTTCTAATATTTTTTATTTTATGATTTTTTGGATGTTTTTATGAATAATTTAGAAAAAGGTGAAAAAAATAATATTTTAAAAAATGATTTAATTAAAATACGAAAATAATAATTAAATAATAATAAAAAACTATTTTTGTTATTTTTTAATGAAAGATAGAAAAATTTAGAGTAAAAATAATAAAAAACAAAAAGTGACAAAGGTGAGATTCAAACTCTCAACCTCTCACACTCACAACTCCTTACACATGTCCTCTTGCCAATTATGTCATTTTTACTTTTTAGAAAAAAAATGCATGCCATATGATATTTACCTGCAAAAAGTCAAACGACTACACAAGTTTGTTAGTAATTGATTAAATGCAATAAAAATGCAATGAAATGCGACGACAAATCTTAGGGCAAAATTTGGGGTATTACAAACAGTATATGTCTATCACAATCCAAACCCATTAAGTAAAAAATCAAGATAACCATCGATAAAGAGTTGTAAAAGAGATTTTATACAAAGATCCATAAATATACATACAATCAAGATAAACTTACATACAAAACCCTAACAAATGAAAAATACATAGAGAGGAAGGAAGAAGAACACAAATCTCACGGTCTGTCAACTCCGATTGAAGTGGATTCGACTCCGGAGCTTCAAGATGCACCCTCCAATGTTGTTTCTAAGCTAAATCTACTCAAGAATGTGTTTGATGAAGTTGGGGTAAAAAGTTCCCAAACAACATAACCTAAAAAATGATGAAAAATCACTTAAATGGACAAAATTGGGTCCCAGTATTCGCCTGGCGAAGTCCCGTTCGCCTGGCGAACATATGCAACTTTTGCTTCTGTAAAAACAGTGTTTTCACGCGTTTTTGAACTTTCGGTTCGCCTGGCGAATTTCGGTTCGCCTGGCGAACTTTGGCGAACATGACAGCAAACCAACTTGTTTCGACCATAACTTTTTAACCGTAACTCCGTTTTTCGCCCGGTTCGAAGCGTTGGAAAGCTTATTCAATGCTCTATCTAACAATGCTCCAACATCAATGCTTTATTACCTACAAAAATGAATGAAATTCAATTAAACTCAATGATATTTACAGGAAAACATAATATATACACTATAACGTAAAGTAAGCGCATTTATAAACAAAGCGAGGTTTATTCGAACGATTTTAACATAAAGTAACGTTAAGTGCAACAAAACTTATATACAAAAATAGGTAAAATTTGCACTTAACAACTCTCCCCAACTTACCTAATTGTTTGTCCTCAAACAAAGTCGACAACTAAAGGAACAAAAGCGAAATCCAAGAAATCACGTAACAACAAGTTTTGACAAACGGAAAACAAATGCAATGGTTCAATCAAAAATTGATACACGCAAAGTGAATACTTACCACTAAACTTCAACGATAACATAATCACGAAACAAATGCTAAATACAAAAGTCATACCAAACATTCTAAAACAACACAAGCTTAAACGTGAATCACACCTAGCAAAAACAATCATCGGTAGATGAAAAACACAAAATGAGGGCTTTTTTCACTCACACAATAATCTTGCAAACAAAAGACTAAATTATGCAATCATCCAAAAATCATGTTGAAAACACAAAAGCAAGAATCAAAAGGACTTTCAGGGTTGTAATGTGGTCGGGTGAACAAACAAGGGATAATTCCTAAAGCTAATCGAAACAAAAACTTGCCTAAACCTAAGGGAGTGATAAACTCACAAAGTTTCAAACACCAAAATTCCAATCAAACTTCTTCCAAAATCCCAAGTGTTATACCAAACACATAGAACTTATTAGCACAACATTATTCTACTCTTTTTGTTTATCTTTTTCTAAGCTTTTTCAATTTTTCTTTTCTTTTCTTTTCTTTTCTTTTTCATATTTTTCTCATTTTTCTTTTCTTTTCTATTTTTCAACCTCATAGCAATCAACAACACAAGTGAACGATCATCATCTCCCCAACTTGAATTCAACCACATCATCATGTGAATACTCCCTACTTTCTAAGGCAAGGTAAAAATTCATACAACAACACAAAGTTGAGGGCTCAAGAAAAAACAACAATCAAGATCCACACAAAAAATGAATTTGATACTCATAGACAAGAATAAAACTCAAACAACATGGATAATGACCAAAGGCTCAAAGGGGTTACAAATGATCACACACTCACAAGGTGAATTGACTATTTGGCTAGGTAGTTGTGCTCAAAATGAAACAAGTGCCTTAATCCTTTTCATGCTTTCATATAATCAACACAAACAAAAGATTAAGCATAATAAAATCCAGTTAAAACAAGAATATTGGTACTCCGAGCGTATATGAACAACGAAAGGCTTCCTCACAAAAAGGTGGGAACTAAAGTGATTCACAAAATGAACAAGTATACAAAAGAATGAATGGCATGGAAATTGTAAAAAGTCTAAGTATTATGAATATGCTAAAGCCTAGAAAGCGATAAACACATACCTTGAACGTGTACAAAACTTTAAACACTATCATTACCACGCATTCGCAAGTTGAAACACTCAAACTTGGAAAATCACCTCAAATACCTCAAGCTACCAAACAAAAATTTGAGTCCAAACAACAATAAAATACCGGGTGAAAATTGATTAAACAAGTTGTAAAATGAAGATTTGAGAATTTTACGAATAATCCGAGAACAACTTGTTTAATGAATGTTCACCACACTACCTAAGCTAGAAGGAAAAAGTAATAACGAAACACAAATGGAAAAAACATGCTTGTTTTACGTCGTAAGCTCGACGCCTTTATTGTGCTTAGCTAGTAACTCCCTTCCTTCATGCCATGTGATGTCTCACCGCGCAAACCAAAAGCAAGTGTCCTAACCAACCACTTGAACAAATGTTACGAGAACAAAATATATACAACACTTAAACAAACATAATAGAAGACAAAAGCAAAACAAGTATCTATACAAGCATATACATATACAATTATGTGCAAAGCTTAGAAATATAGAAACTATCGCAATGCAACTCAATATCAAAACCAATCCCCGGCAACGGCGCCATTTTGTTGAAGCGGTAAAGCAGCAAGAAAAAATATTATTTTCGGAAGAATTTCCTCCGGGATTTATCGTCTCCACAGGGATCAGTGTGAGGGAAAGAATGCCATTCGACAATCTCTACGTCTCTAAGCTTGGGTTTGAATGGTTTGGAATAAAAATTCAAAAGGAAAAACATAAAACAAGAAAATAAGTACATTCTTAAGAAATGAGAAAACTCATCAGGAGTTGTATTTCGTTCTACCCATCATGTACTAAAAAATATATGGATCAAATGCACGCAACCTAATTCGCTCGTCAATATCATCACGTATCGCTCACAACAGAGTTTATCTCTAACACAAAGTCGAGAGATCAACCGTATCGTCTCATTGTTGATCTCTCACACAAATCGACAACACGGAGCATTAAGAATCGATACCCACGTGAATATTAGTCCTAAATCTATCTCTAGCATTTAGAATCTAATAGATGTTCATCTAAGATCGAGTTCGAACAGTATATGTCTATCACAATCCAAACCCATTAAGTAAAAAATCAAGATAACCATCGATAAAGAGTTGTAAAAGAGATTTTATACAAAGATCCATAAATATACATACAATCAAGATAAACTTACATACAAAACCCTAACAAATGAAAAATACATAGAGAGGAAGGAAGAAGAACACAAATCTCACGGTCTGTCAACTCCGATTGAAGTGGATTCGACTCCGGATCTTCAAGATGCACCCTCCAATGTTGTTTCTAAGCTAAATCTACTCAAGAATGTGTTTGATGAAGTTGGGGTAAAAAGTTCCCAAACAACATAACCTAAAAAATGATGAAAAATCACTTAAATGGACAAAATTGGGTCCCAGTATTCGCCTGGCGAAGTCCCGTTCGCCTGGCGAACATATGCAACTTTTGCTTCTGTAAAAACAGTGTTTTCACGCGTTTTTGAACTTTCGGTTCGCCTGGCGAACTTTGGCGAACATGACAGCAAACCAACTTGTTTCGACCATAACTTTTTAACCGTAACTCCGTTTTTCGCCCGGTTCAAAGCATTGGAAAGCTTATTCAATGCTCTATCTAACAATGCTCCAACATCAATGCTTTATTACCTACAAAAATGAATGAAATTCAATTAAACTCAATGATATTTACAGGAAAACATAATATATACACTATAACGTAAAGTAAGCGCATTTATAAACAAAGCGAGGTTTATTCGAACGATTTTAACATAAAGTAACGTTAAGTGAAACAAAACTTATATACAAAAATAGGTAAAATTTGCACTTAACAACCACCACCAAAACGAGCTCTCTAGGTCTGGGAAGTTTCCTTGTGTTTTATATGTTGGGTTTAGATGAAAATGGTGCTCCAATTCAAGTCCCAAAGCCCAATTCACAAATTCATTTTCCCACACTTTTTCAAATTGCCATACGTGTATTTTCCACTGCACTAGCTTGGATTTTGATTCAAATCAGCTCCAAATGACTTGAGCTTATCAAAGGGCCTAGAATTAGACCTTGCTTTTGATCTTATGGTTGATTTCCAACTTGTTACTTCAAGAGGAAGAAACCATGAAAATGGCCAATTTAGAGACCCCAAATTTCCAATATGAAAATGACAATGTCTTTGGAACATTATTTGCAATCAGAAAATGCACAAATTTGCCTTGGGAAAGTTCAAAATCAATTAAATCTCAATTTCTGATTTCAAGCCTTCTTTATGAAAAATTCAAATCCCAATTCCTCAATCCAAGCTCCAACCATGACAAGAAGTGATTTGGTAATGCAAATGGCCCTATTTGGGGAAAGTTTCATGTTGAAAAAATTTCCATTTGAAGTGTGCAAGTTGGTGAAATGGACCTATAATTTTATGACCTATAATCTTACTTTCCCAAAATACCCCTGACTTGTAACCCTCATAACTTGAGTTCTACAAATCAGATGAAAGACTTCTAGTACATTTTGGAAAGCTAAGATCAAGACCTACAACTTTAATGTTGGCTTGGAAGTTGGTTGACTTTTGTTGACCAAAATCACATCCCTCTAATGACCTGTAACTTGTCTGGATCGTAGCTTGAGTTCTATAAATCCAATCAAGGACTTCTAGTACTCAAATTAAAGCTAAGAACACGATCTACAAGTTCCATGTTGGTCAAAAGTTGAGATGAAACTTGTATCTTGAGGTAGGTGGTCTTGAAGTCAGGCACTAAAATAGGGGATTTTACCCTGAGAACCCTAATTTAGTAACTTCTCACACACTTGATCCTTGATGAATTGAACTTGAAATAATATCTCACATATCTTAACACAACATCCCATGACCATAGAGACTTTGAATTGTGTTTCAACCTCTTTCAATTTCACAGTTGACTGAGGATTTACCAGATGAAAACCCTAATTGCAATACTTTCAACTGTGGCTTGTTCCACTTCACACAACAACTTGAATGAGTTCCAAATGGCTCTCAAAGTACTCAATAAGGTCCCTCAAATCTCACACCCATAATCATGCATTCACAATCCCCTGATGCTCTTCAGTTGGCCTCCAAGTTAGGAGTTGACCCACACACATCCATCTATCCTTTCACAAGACATTGACCACTTCAAGATGTCTTGATGACCATCCAAACTTGAGTAAAACCCCTTGCTTAGGCTTAACCCTCTGAGTAGACTCCTCTTGATATGCACAAACTCTTGATCCCCTGCTCCGTGCAACATGCTATGCAATGCAAATTCTAGAAAGAAATGAAATGAAACATAAACCAAGTTAAGAAAAGGTTGGGCAAATTTTGGGGTGCAACAATATGCAGTCCAAGTAATGACACAAAATTTTGGCTCGTACGACAACCATTTAATTATCTCAGATGCACTACAATCATTAAATACACTTTTATTAAACCAATATATGAATCTCTTGTTATGCTCTATCAACAATAACTTGTCACTCATTCGGGGATGTTTTTTCCTCAAAAGTCTTTTGTGAGTATCTATGAAAGGTTGAACTTCATCTATATTATTCAGTATATAGAAATGTGTTTAAATAACTATATCACGAGCCATTGACTTAACATTTAGACCTTGAATACCTCTTCCGTCTATGTCAGCATGACGAGACTTTGGAATTCCTATAGAATCTGCATCCGACAAATAGTTTGTACAAAACTCAACACCTTCTTCTATGATGTATCTTTCAACAATCGAAACTTCCGGTCGGTGATGATTCTTCGTATATCCTTTAAAGATCTTCATATCCGCTCCATTGGATACATCCACCTTAAATAAACAGGACCATAAAGTCTGATTCTCTGACTAGATGAACAAGTAAGTGAACCATAATGTCAAAAAATGATGGAGGAAAATACATCTCCAATTGCACAAGATTATGGCATCCTCATCTTCTAATTCATCTAATTTTTTGAAATCAAGAACTTTATTACATATGACATTGAAGAATAAGCACAATCTCGTTATAATTACTCTTACATTTTTTGGTAGGATCCCACGGATAGCTATCATACCCTAAATTTTGACCCTAAGATTTTTTTTTGCATCATCTGCATAACATAACATGGACTTCATCTTGCATAGTGTCTAAAATGTCAGTCAGAATAAATTTGTTGGATTTACAAACAAACCGGTCTAAATTTATTTCAAAAACTGACCAAACGCTGTATTTTTTCAATATGTTTATTTCACGTTGATTATTTTGGTGTGTTCATTTTATTTTTTCGAGCACTTTTCTTCCCGACTTTTTATTTCGTTTTTAAATCATTTTTATTTAAATAATCATTTAATTTATTTAGATTTAATTAGATATTGAATGTAAATTTTTATTTTTATTAATTAATTTTATTTTTAATTTGTTTATTAATATTTTCTATTAAAAAAATCATAAAAACATTATTTTTAATTTTTTAATTCTTGTCATATCATAAAAAAACACAAAAACATGATTTTTAATTCTTTTTATTCTTGTCTTATTATAAAAAACAAAAAAACATAATTTTTAATTCTTTTTATTCTTGTCTTATTATAAAAAACACAAAAACATGATTTTTAATTCCTTTTATTATTGTCTTATCATAAAAAACACAAAAATATGATTTTTAATTCCTTTTATTCTTGTCTTATTATAAAAAAAACAAAAAAAAACATTGTGTTAATTGTTATTATCATTCTTGTCTATTTTTTAGTCCTATATATATGCATTAGAAAAAACAAAAAAAATACAAAAACAAAATTCAAAACAACAAGAGATTGGATTCAAAGAAAATAGGAAAAGTAAAAGAAAGTTAGAATCATGAGCTCCATCGTTGCACCGCTTTCGGGGTCATCCATGTAATCACCGTCGAGAATCAATCGCAACCGCTTTGACGCTGTACTCCACCAAGACTCCGCCAACACGCACCAACCGATGCCTCTTTTGCACTCAGATCTGACTCTGTTCCACGTAACAAGCTTGTGTCGTTGCGATACTTCAATTTCGGTTAATGTCTAACTTGGTGCCATACCCCATGTTTTTTTAAAAGCTACACATCCATGGTATTTTTTTACACTCTTTTGATTTATTTAGATTTATTTATTTATTTTTCAAATTTATTTATTTTATTATTAATTAAAAGCCTTAATTTTGATTAATTAAATTTTTAATAGATTAATTGAATGTTTAAAAAAATTCTAATTGATCGATTAGTGTTTTAGTGAATCTTAATTAAAATTTTGATTAACCATGATTAGTTACTTGTCTATTTACTCGTGGATGTTTGACATGCCTATATGATTTAGATCTCCAAGTCCCCTTAGGTTCTCGATTCGACTTTGTCTTCGATAAATCAAATCAATATTAGACATTAGGATCAATAATTGCATGATAACAATAAGATAGATTTCTTCTTCAATCATATTTTAGATTCATAGAATTAGGTTAGTTCCCTTCGAATGTTAACTAGATAACCTACAATTAGGTTCCCTTTTCTCCCATGAGAGAATTTGACATGAGTCATCTTTAGTCGAAATATAATTCTCCTACCCCATGATGTAACACCCTTTTCTACCCCACGATTAAAAGGCACATTTTTCACATAAATCAGAGTAAAATATTAAATTTTATAAAAAGTCACCTCAAAAGGGCGTACATTTCTCAAATCCTCAAAAATAGGTCAAGGCTCCGTAAACAACAGGATTTCTCAAAATACATTAAATTGCACAAAGCAGCGGAACTCAAGGGCATAAATCAAGGTTTTCCTCATCACGGAAGATAATCAAAATAAAATCAAAGTAAAACATAGTTTAACTCAAAAGAACCCAACCCGATGTTACATATCAGAGCAAGACCCTCTAAGCTAACCAAAAAGGCTAACCACTCAAAAAATTCAAAAACATCCTCGACGGCGTCCACGGCTAAACTTGGTCATCTGCATGTTACCCACGTGGAGGTAACATTCAAATAGGCAGGGTGAGTAAAACAATTCATAATAATCAATGTATAAAAATCAACATATAAATGGCATTATAATCATATTCAACACATTCATATCCTTCAATATTGCCTCAAAGGCCACAACGTCATAAATCATACAAAAGACCCATAAATGAAAATGCAATAAGACTCAATGCATGTGGTACCAATCATCACAGCGCGATGGACACTGGACCATCAACCCTCCTTAGATCCCCATCTAGGGGTGTTCATGGGTGCGGGTTGACCCGCAAACCCGCCTACCCAAACCGAACCAACCCACTAACTACCCAGACCCATTCATTTACGGGTATACCCGAGCCAACCCGTAACAACCCGTATAGATTTGGTTCGGGTATTGGGTTTTAGTTTCTAAACCCATGAACCCGTTAACCCAACCCGTTGACGTGGCATAATTAATTATTATTATTATTATTATTATATTATTATTGATAAATTTTAAAGTTGCTATAACTTTGTAAATTGTAACGTACACAAAGATCTTTTGCACTTTCCTTCCAGTTTCCAATCACACATTAAATTATTATTATTATTATAATTAAACATTATTATTAAGTGTTAATATATATGATAGTTTACGGACCTACTTTTAAGCATGTGCTAGAAAAGGTAACATTTGAGTATCAAAACAACTAATATATACTGTATATTATTATATATTTGTTTTACATATGTTGATATATATTTGTAATGGATAACATTTGAGTATCAAAATAACTAATAAATTTTTATAAATTAAGGTATATTAATGAAAATATATAA